>MU267723.1:0-61749 GCA_021014935.1 Hygrophoropsis aurantiaca
CGACGCGGCCAGATGGGCCCGAATAATAGCTTTAATTAGAATATAATGATGATCATTAAAAACAAATTTAAAAACTTAAATAAAGCTGAAACCCTTAGATAAAAACTGCTTTGGTGTTGTCAGGACATTTTTCAGTCGAGATTTAACCTTTTTAGCTCATTTACTGCGTCATCGCAATGTGCTTAGCAGCCTCCATCGCTGTTGTCGACGATGAGCACGTCAGGAACACCAATTAGTCACATCGGGGTTATCCTCCCAAAACGGATATAATTGTGACTAAACGATCTATATTACTCTATTTGTACATGCCAAGATCTCGTCATTTTCCACGCGAATTCTACAGGTAGAATCCACCCCAGTCGATTCAGTGTCCTCGACATTGAGGGACAAGGACATAATCAAAACATAACCACAGAGTTCCTCACTGATGCCGGGCGATGCGAAAATGTTGAGTAACGTTGAGTCACTGCTTGAGTGTTTAGCATGTTTATTAGTAAGCATTTGTGGCATAACCGGTAAACACATGGATCTTTCTCAGCCGGTCCTATAAACATCGCTGTTCTTCTGGCATTTACCAACAAACGGTCGGCTTCATCGTTCCTCAACCTTTTACCAATAAACGGCCGTCATGTCTACACCAAGTAACGTATCTAACGCAAAGGCAAAGCTTCTTGTCAAACATGATAACGATGTCGTCATCGTTTCTGCTGTGCGCTCTGCACTAGCGAAGGTGAGAATTCATTTTGAAGCCAGCTTTCGAACCAAATCTCAGTAATCGTTGTTTTTCCGCGATCAGGGTAGAAAGGGTGGGTTCAAAGATACTCGGCCTGAAGAGCTCCTTTCTGGTGTTTTCAAAGCTGCTTACACCCGTGCACGTATCGACCCCGCTATAATTGAAGACATTGCGGTTGGTAATGTCCTCCCACCGGGGGGTGGTGCAAATGCTGCTCGTATGGCAGCACTTCATTCCGGTATTCCTATAACGACCCCTATCAACACTGTGAATCGACAATGCTCATCCGGTTTGGCTGCTGTCAACCAAATTGCGAACCAGATTATTGCTGGTCAGATTGATCTTGGTATCGGTTAGTCGAACCCAATCGATGTTATCACCTCTCGGTTCTAAAATTCGCTTTATAGGCGCTGGAGTCGAGTCAATGACATTCGGATGGGGAGGCACTTCTTTGCCTGATGGGTGGTCAGAAGAAGTTTTGACCAATAAGCAAGCGGAGGACTGTCTCATTCCTATGGGGTTCACTTCCGAGAATGTGGCGTCCGACTTTGGCATCTCTCGTGAGGTACAAGATAAGTTTGCAGCGGAGTCTTTCCAAAAAGCTGCTGCCGCCCAGAAGGCGGGCAAATTCAAAGACGAAATTGTCCCTCTTAAAGTGAAGGTCACCGACCCGAAAACAGAGAAGGTATCGGAAATCATCGTTGATGCGGATGAGGGTATTAGAGACGGTGTCACCGCTGAAAGTTTGGCTAAACTCAAACCATCATTTAAGAAGGATGGCTCAACACATGCCGGTAATGTATTCGAGAGTATCTGCACGTTAACTTATACTTACACTATTTCGATGATATAGGCAATGCATCTCAAATATCCGACGGAGCCGCTGCTGTTGTACTATGTCGTCGTTCGGTTGCCAAGCGTCTTGGTTTGCCCGTGCTAGGAAAATACGTGGCAGCATCGGCAGTTGGTGTTCCACCTCGCATTATGGGTGTTGGCCCTGCCTACGCAATTCCTAAAGTCCTCGAAAAAATTGGCATATCAAAGGACGACGTTGATTTCTATGAGATCAATGAAGCGTTCGCATCACAAGCAGTCTACAGCGTCCAAAGCCTTGGAATTCCGTTTGAAAAAGTGAACGTGAACGGTGGCGCTATTGCCATTGGTCACCCGCTTGGTTGCAGTGCGTGCTCTCTGACTTATATCTACTGGCTATTTTAACTCATTGGCTGTTCTTTGCAGCTGGTGCACGTCAAATTGCAACTGGACTTAGTATCGGTAAACAGAGAAACGAGAGGGTGTTCGTTACCAGCATGTGTATTGGATCAGGGATGGGTATGGCTGCTGTCTTTGTGAATGAACAGTGATCGATATTGCGTGTATTCTACATGTATTGTATGTATTGTGTGGTCATAATGTTGGAGTGCCTGGCCCTATCACTGTGTTTCTCGATCAAGGCTGAGCGTTTGCAGCTCGGTTCCAACATGCGACCTGCCGCTTGTGCTTTCAAGCTTGAAACAAGTGGGTTTTCAAACAATTGTGGGTTCTTCTAAGTTATGAGCCTGAAATGTATTCGAATCCATACGTACTACATACAGAGAACATAAAACAACACTTGTGTATGTACCTCTCATACGGGCCGCCGCCGATCTCTAAAACATCGGTGCGATCTTGGGTGAAAGGAAACGCTCTCCCTGAGCTGTAAAAGTTCAAGATCCCCTCGTAAAGTCGTTCATAAACAACGAGAGAGAAACCCAAATATCAACCTGCCAGGTGAACTTTCGATAAAAAAAAAGCTGCAACATGTGCCAGATACCGTTTATATACTGACTTCACGCGCACGGACCACCTTCAGAGCTTTATAGCCCCGAATTCCGCCTATGTCAGTTTTCTCTCTTACAGTCACCTCGTTCTGTGAAGTTAGTGTGTCCTACGAATTTTCAAAGACGGGCATACCGCACTTCTGCTTTTCCATCAGTCGAGAAGATGAAATTTTAAACCAAGAACTGGGCATGCCGTTTATCTTTTTTTTCGCTATTGATTGAGCGGTTAATCAGTACTTGGTACACCTGTTAGCACAATCTCAATTCTCTGTGTTGTTTACATTGGTGTAATAAATCTAGTTATCATTTGGTTTTGCTTACTAGTGGTGTACATGCATGTTACTTCTCTCAATAAGAGTATATCAACACGGTTTCTTTTCATGATCCCGGGATCGCAGTGATATATCCGATCGAGCATATCGGCCTCTAATTCCTGCCCATCGCTTCAAGTTAATAATATTAGCATCCATTATGGTCCTGATTCAACGACGGGAAAACCGAATCTGTTTCATGTTTCTCGCTCGGATCCTCGAACCGCTTTGCAAGTTGGCACTGGGCACACATGTCATTCAGCAATTAGGGTCAGCCTATAACCATTGCCAAAAAGGTGTACCATACTGTACCCTCAAAGTATATTGAAAATATGGATGGGTTACACAAGTTTACATTACCATGGAGCTAGAAGATCTTGTGCCGCGCGTGACCTTTGTACCGGATACATGACCGCCAAAAGGCCTTTGTTGTTCGTATTATCTCTTACTCTATTGCATTCAAGTTTCTCATCTGAAAATATATACGTGCAGCTGAAATCACGTTGGATATCGGCCGGCGTATGTGCTACTTTCTACTGCCTTCCAGAGTCACGCATCAAAATCGCATCCGAGGTGTACCATGCTAACTATTCTCCGAGGACGAGCGTGAAAGCGGGAGCCGTCGGTTACAAGGGACGAAGATATGTGTCGCAGATGCTAACGGCGCCGTAAAACTCAGATCAATGGATGCAATAGAAACCGATAATGCGTACACTCTCAGAGTACAAGCCCTGTCAGCTATAACTTAGGAATAGAACACCAACAAATGTGAACAATTCCGACTGAATAGGAAGGCTATATGTAACTATCATCCAGTCTCGTTCTTTTCGATGTGTGGCACGTAACATCTATATTAAGCTTGAGTGTAGTTTCATATTGGCTCGAAACTCCGTCGGAGATGTTGGTTATTTTGGTTCTTCCTGATGGGAGAATCTAGTGTTGTTATCAACTGACCAATAGGATATCCATGCATTAGGATTCGGTGAGCACTTCCTCGAATCTCGTTGATATTGCCACTTTGTATCATTCACGCCAGAGTATTGTAGACAACTTGAAGGCAAGCCTAATCATGCATTAATCAGGGTCAGTTTCCCATGATCCGTTTCCACTGCTAGTCCAGTCATAAGCCCATAGCATGCGATTTCCATCACATCGGTCTGGACACCGAGCACTCTCATAGATTTTCTTAAATTCCTGGCGGCCCTTTATGATGCCGCCCACGAATTCGCATCGTGTTTCTTCCTCCCCACAGTTCCCTATGGCACGCGAACTGCGCCAGTTATTTCGGGGGCTTTATCTCACGTATCAGCTGTTCACCACGACACTTAGGTATCCGTTATGGTTTTTGTTATCGCTCCCTGGATCTTGGCGGCCAAGAGCGTCATGGTCCCTCAGACGCTCCCTGAAAGTTCGATTGATCCGTCATATCTCTGGCATCATTTTATCTGGCATTAATGACAGGTGAGTGCTTATTTCCGGTGAGCACATGTTATTGTTGGCGTCGCTGATTTGAACACTCCATTTGTACTTGTGGTAGAGTCGCAATTGCTCCCACTACTAACCATCTGGCAATTCATAATGACGCAGGTGTGAAAGCCTTGTGGAACAATCCTGCCCCAGAGCTTATCCACGAGAGTTGTTGAATTGGGCGTCGGAGCCTATCCGTATACCTGGATGTCGGGTTGAGAGGAAAGGGGTAGACATGTCTGTAGGCGCTCCATTTCAGCCCGGCGACGAGATTTTCTACCGTCTCCTTGACGGAGGATATGTAGGGCTTTCGGCTCACCCCAGCAACCCTTTACGGGAATCTCCAGAGACCAGATGCATTTTTGTGCTCCGTTCAAACGCACGTTCGCTATCAAGTATAGTCGAAAGCTGCTCCATACACACCATGCCCCAGCTGCGCTTTTCGACTCCCATGCAGGCTATATCTACCTCGTGGATTTTGTTCGTTTTAATCCGCCTGATATTATGTCGCAGCTGATTCTGCTGGAGGCGATCTTGCTCTGGCGTTCATGGGTTATCTTGTCGAATCTCAAAATGAACCAGAAAATTTATTGCCTCCTCCGCTTGGAGGGATGGTCCTGATGTCTCCCTGGACTGATATGAGTGCTTCCCACGAAACCCCAGACTCCTCGATACTATCGTTTATTGGATCCAATACGCTCGGCACTGACCTCAGTGGTAGTAAGAACTACCCGGAAATCGCCTTCCTGGGAGCACTAGGAAACAAGGCTGCCGAATTCAATTATTTTTTACATCTCTCCAGCATCGTCGCATTCCGAAGCTAGATTTTTGGACTTCGCTAGAACTTTCATCAATGCTGGTGGCGCCGAAATATTCGTGGTTCAGACAAGAAACATCAAGAAAGAGAATGTCGGTGGATATGGGCGAAGGGGCCGAAATCGGGCAAGTTGCGTATCACGAGGGTCCAGATGGGGTATATACATGTCTACCCCACCTCTGACCTTCACGCGCCGGGGCGCAGCGAGGCGTACAGAGCTATCGCGGAATGGGTATGTATCTGCCGGACAATAATTCGATCTGATGACGCCTCTGCAATTCGGTTGGCGATCGGTTAGCAGTAGTGTCCTCATGGCGATTGAGCGATCATCTTCATACATACATTTACTCGGGGATATGTCCAAAGAATTCTGCAATCTGATTCTCGATGGAATAATTTTAATTCCGTCTCTGTATGAACGAAGAGTGATCCAAGATACGGACATTATGAGCTATAAACAGCAGTCCGAGGTACTCCCTTGGTTTGTATGTACATTTGCATGCTGCTTTCCAACGATTCGACTCGGATACAAATGCTCACGTCATTTCTACTAAAAAACGATGCCTTTGATGAACGGGTGATCATTATTTCTGAATCTTAATATGATCCTGGACTTACAACATATGAAGCGCACTTTCGTATCCTTAAGACCCTGCTTTGAGACGATTTTACGACAAAGCACTCACCTGACCGATCTGTAAAATAACAGCTAACCGCGAGGAGAATGGCACGGAGTGACCCTGTTGGCACGGATGACCATCCAATGTTCCGGCCCCAACCATTCTGCAAGTTTACGCCCATTTCGCAGGGGCTCCGGAATCAGTTCAAGGTCAATGTCAAACATGCGTCACCTCGCTTTCGCCACTTTGGGTCCTCACGCAGGCAACATGTCTTTAACATTTGGTTTTCCGTTTCGATCGGAATACTCTCGAATCGGTGTGTAGGCTCACCGAGGCTGTTGACTTAAACTCGCAAGGCAATGCTACAGCACGCCGTCCATGAGGCGGAGATATCGCCGACAAGGGGTTTCATGTGGTAATCTATTTTCCGATGTTGCTGCGAGCTGACGCCATAAGTAGCAAAGTAATAGAACTGCACTAAAGCCAAGGACAGAAGTGAAGACATGATCGTTTTCAAGAACCCGAGGCAATGATCGCGGCGTTAACCCAAGGAGAAGAACAGCATAATGATATGGCTCGATATGCAGGGACATGACTCCACAGGAAGGGTATGTCCGACGATTGATGTGCGGCAGGTCAGAACACCACGTCATCCCAATCCTGACATTCCAGCGAAGACTTTAGCGACAAAGATTCGTTCCGAATGGAACATGAAATACGTGAAGTCATATGGCGGCCACCAATTGAGGTCAAGACTCACCAGCGTGCGGCGTTAACCTCTTCATTGAAGTTTGACATATGGAGAACATACTACTCGTTACCGGAATTCTCGTGGTCTGGCATTTAGGTGGATACCAGTGAACCTTTTAATGTCCAGTCCGGTCAAGTGCGAGAAAGCACTCATTTCTCCACCTATCGTTGCGGGGATTACGGTATTTTGACAGAGGTCAGAGGAGGTAACGCGCGCGTTTGACGAGTAGTTCACCAATGGTTGTGATAGGCTTTTGCGGGAAATGAGAGCTATCCAGGACATGTTGGACCGTTCACGACTTCACACTCGGCCCGTAGTAGGCTTTCGATAAATTCTCAAGAACATTTTCGGACATGACATACATGATTACCCGTGTTGTGGAAAGTAAACATTATTACGGTCTCCATGAGAACGTTACCAGCGTGATCGACCGCATTTTCTGGTGAGTGTCGAGGTGGAGCCAGGCGTTTAAAATCCAAGGTCAGGGCCCATCACAAGAATAGTCGACCTTCTTAATCTCCCGAGAGAACATTGGAACCAACGGGGATCGAGGTATTATCAGCGCATGACAGAATGCTTCGTTCTCACCTGACGATGCTGTGTCATAAAGCAAAGAGAAGGACAGCGTCGAGGCCGGATATTATCGCAGAAAGGGAAGATAAACGACGTAGCTGCCGTTAGCGTGTCAATGAGGATATACCATTGCGTACACGGTATCTGACATGCAGCACGTTGACGAGAGAGATTACAACCTCATGTTAAACACATTCGCTGATATGACGAACGTTAAGATGTCATGTGTCAGCGGGGAAGAGCGATTGACAAACAAAAGTCGACCGCGAGGCATCCAGGCGACTTTTGTTTGGCAATCGCTGTAAGATCGCCAGCAAGATGACGGCGTGTTGTCAGTACTCGTGAGCAAGAGCGGACAAATATTGGAGAGTTATGTGTACCTCTAGGCTCAAGCCATCTATAAGTAAACAATGTGGCTTCCAAAGTGGATAACATGATCCGGGGATCGGACTGAAGCTAGCGGAACCCCGCATGACCTTGCGTTCATCGCGGATGAGATGGAATGTGCACAGATCCTGAAAACGATGTTTGTTGGCAATTCTCCTTTCAGCGACATACCTTTGGTCAATTGCGCAGCGAAGGCCTATGGACTCGGATGAGGAAAAGGTACATCTCCAGACAGAAGGCGACCAAATAAGGAAGGTGCAGTTACCCAGCTCGTGACCGATCTCAAGACCGGCGATAGACGGAGGATTCGCCGGAAAGAACCGAACGCAATCCAAAAGTCTATTCCACGCTATTACCAAATACATCATTGTGCCTGTTGACACAGCGGTTGAATAAACATTCGCAGTCAGGTCGCAGGTAGGCAGCTTATAATATTCTCCATTAAAATCTATTATCCGCAGGGATACAAAATAATTGGCCGGGAATAATCTCTGCCACTGTGGGGGTGACACTGCCCAAGGTAAGGTTTATTAGCGGCTTACCCGAAAACCAAACCTGAATGAGCTCATAAATAAAATAGAGCAGATCAGTTTAGGCCCGAGATCTCAAGGGGCAAGGGTCTGAACGTCACCTTGATATTGCGTGCATCCGTCTGGCTGGCACAGACCTAATCTGGGGTCAGCCTCTGCCATACCCGGAAGGCCATTAGCGCCCTCGTTGAAACAACTAGTCCCGCTTCAGCTCGTACTTATTTAGCTGGACAGCCACGGCCTTGTGTCTTTTCAACTCCCTCACCCCACACACATTTAAACTTCGCTGGCTTCCTTCGGATTCCTGCTCCTTGCTCCGTCGATCCAACCTGTCATTTTTATCCGTCCTCTAACCAGACGCGTGCTAACGCGAACTTCTCCGTCCTATCTGGTATCATGGATCCCGGCGATAGGCATCTACGCAATCCTGGGCGCAATCCACCTGTGCAGCCCCGTCGTCTCGCAACCCCGCCCGTAACAGAGGATCAAACCCGTTCATTAGCGTCATCTGCGTCACAGTATCCGCAGCCCTCTCTCCCGTCAATCCGCCAGCTACACCCCTATCTACCCCCGTCCGGCATGTCACAATCTCATCTCCCGCCATCAGAGTCATCTGGTTATACATATCCACCGCCGAGTGCGTACTCAGTGCCTTCCGCGTCTGGGTCCAGTGACGCCCATGCGACGCAAACAATGCAGCCGCAGCCGAACCTATATGCGCGTCATGAGATCCCAGAGTCTGAGGCAGAAGGTGATACCGAACAGCAAGGACCAGCTAAAAAGAAAAGGCGGCGGCAGGCCTTGAGCTGCAATGGTGAGTACAAATTTCGATCTCTTGCATGGCCTCTAATCACACAACGCCCGTTATCGATTCGGAATATGCCTTCATGCGCGACGATCATTTACTTCGCATGTTATCGGCATTGTGATGCATGTCACGCGGTCCTCCAGAATGTAAACGACGAAAGATCAAATGTGACAGGTTCGGCCCTTATAATGTCACCATCGGTCTGATGCTGACGGCCGCATGTCAGGGCGCAACCATGTGGACCTTGTACACGGCGCGGCGAACAGACGAAATGCCAATGGCGAACGTTGGAACCCGTGTATGTCGCCAGCGACTTAGCTTACTCGGTGTAATTCTCATCAATTTAACAGCGATAAGTATGTCAGCAGAGCTGAGTACGAAGAGCTCAAAGCCAGGAGCAGAGCAGATTATGAAGAACTCAAGGCGAGATTCGACCACTTAGAAACCGTCGTATCTCGCCTATTCTCCGCTCCGGCGGGTTCAGTCCCCATGCCAATGTATGCCATGCCACCTGAAATGGCAGGGCCGCCGCCCTCGGAGAATGTACATCCGTACCACAATCCGCACCCCCCGACTGGTCCAATTATGTATCCCCCTCCTTTGGCCGCTCCTTCATTCCAACAAGAAGCGCATATGAAATCCCACCGGTATTCTCCGACCTCATCACCTCACCTACAAATCCATACTGGTACCTCATCGTCTAGTGCCCAACCATCGCACACACCGGGCTTCACTCATATGCGTCGTCCGTCCGATGCAAAATCTCCCACCACTGTCAGGCAGTCCCCGCTGTCCCTCGCCTCGATCACGTCCCCTTACTACCCTGACTCTCAGTCAAAAAACTACCTCGCGCAGACGTTCATGATACTGGGGGAGCGTCTGCGCCCAGTTCTAAGCGGTTGGAAAGACCCAGTGGCTTCCCTCAACGGCGTCCGCCACCGCCGACAGGCCCCAGTGGCTCGGATATTACCATGGATGGCCCGCCAAATCCACCGCCATCGTTTCAGTTACCCAGCGTATCTTCACGACGTTACAGCGACCCGCCATTAGCTTTGCCTAGTCTTGCACCAGCACGTGAAGGGGGCGACCCTCGAGAGCGAAGACCGGGGCCCAGTTTCGATCCCATAGATCGTTGATGGGGCTTCTTTGATCACCCGAGGATCCCCAACCTCGTGCGTCCTCGTGGAAGTGAACTACGGCAAGTCCGTTGATCCATTCCTTGCGGTGAATTTTATTTTCAGAAATGCTCCACTCGTTAAATTATTCTGTGAGAGCTTGTTTCGAATGTTCATTGTTGTCCGGACAATCTTCGCCCTTTGCTTTGAACATTCTTCCGTAACCCATTGCATGCATATTCTATGCTTTCGCACTATATCGTATTTCGCAGGCGTCGTATTTATCCTGACCTCGTGCAATGCGTGTAGCTGTCTAGTTAATACCGATGAGACTCCCACCTCCGCTCTTCTACGATATGATACGGCATATACATGGCGGACATGATGACTTTTTAAAACTCATTGTCCTTCGAATTAAATAACTATAACGGCCTCGTTGCTAAATAATATTTATGCTGCACCGTATAGCGTTAATCAAACACCATATGTCCTTGGCTGTCCACACTGGCCTGCATACCACCGCCTGGAGTTTTCCGGCCTCCTTTTCGTGAGACCTGTTCCATGATCTTGGCGCGTTCCAATTCCCTCCTGTGTTGAGCCAATCTAGCCTGTTGAATGGTGTCACTCTCAGCTTTCGCGGCTTTTTCGGCCGCGCGTTTATTAGCATTCTGCCTCTGGCGTTTCGTCAGTGTTTCTGGAGCTTGTTGCACAGATGGTGGCGAGAGAATGGGGTTGGTACGAGTCGGTTCTAAATTTTTGAATCAGGATCTGGCATATAACCAACGAAAAATAACCTTAGGCTCTTACTGGAGCGACTTTTCCCTTTGACTACACCCCATTTTCCTTCGTCGTCGTCTGCTTCATTGGAAGCTGTGCCTTCAACATCTTCGTAGTCTTGCCACGAAAATCCTGCAGCAGGCCTTTCATCGGCCCGAGGTTGTACACGCATGACCCTAGCCAAGCTAGGATAATCAGAGTGCTCCAACATGCTGGTTGATCAAAGCGGTAAGCATCAAATTGCCTCGCGTCACATTAGATAAGGACTACGACATACTCTTCCACATTTGTTTTCTTTCGCTGGGGAAGAAGTTTTTCAGCGAGGGTTCTCTGATCATCATCGCCCTGCGCTGGATCGGCGTCTGGATTTCCATCGGAACGTTCGTCTGTACGTCCGACGCTAGGGGAATCGCCTGTTGTAGACGGGCCGAAGTCACTGCTTGTGAAATCCGTGGATACTCCTAGCTGCTGACTAGCTGCTCTGGCATTAGCTTTAGAGTTTAAACGTTCACTTTTCTGCTTTTGCGGTTCAACGCGGGTCCAAGAGCTATCGGTATCCGACGAGGGGAGCTTTACATGAGGCTCCAGTTGCCGAGCTTCCGTTGGTGGAATCACTGGATGCCTAGCTTTGGGAATCTGGGCTGAGCTGTGAGATCCAGAGCTTTGTTGATTTTGGACATTAGTATTAGGTGCGGCACCATTAGCTTTCTTCCTCTTTCCCTGCTTCTGCTTCGTGACTACTTCGTCCACTGAGCCGGTAACTGCAGGAGTGAAATCGCCTGGGACAACACTCGGAAAGGGAACAACAACAGGTTCGACCTTGAACGTGAGATGAGTTTTGTTTAGAGTACTAGACTGCTCCGGCGTGTTTCCTACTTGGCTCTTCTTTCCTTTGGACTTCTTGCTTGCAGGTTTGTGAGAATTAGCGACACCAGGACGAGATGTCGAATAGTGAAGGTATAACCACACAACAGTGCCAGAGATGAGCATACCAATGATAGTCTCTGAAGTAATATTGCTTATTGCTGATCCCATCGTGAATATATGCGAAAGAGAGCTAGAGTCGTGCTGTTGAGCAACTGTTGGTCGAGGTCGCTGGTGACCTCATGTGACTGTGACGTGGAAATATTGGGACGCGTAAACACACGTAAATAACACGTCCCACGCACACTGAAAATCAAAAATCAGTCGAGCTTGCAATTGGGTTTCCAGTTTGCGATTTATAAAGCGGAGAATGCCCAGGCAATGTGCACAATTCAGGCGATTAGATTTCGATAGCAAGAAAAAGATAAAGCAAAAGCCACAGATCGTCTAATCCATTAGCTTCATTATAATAGTGACATATGAGTTGGATCTATATATGATGCGTGCCGTTCGTATTGAGCTTTGTATAGAACCGTGTGATCATGGATGCACAGCGGGGGGGTATGTAGCGACAAGGGTATATTGGTTCGTTGCAAAATTCAATGTATTTCAGAGAAGTTCAGAGTAATTTGAAAAACGCATGTGGTCTGACATGAGTCCTCCTCCTCCACCCGACAGATGAAGGGTACCTCCAGCTTGCGCGCTGCGCTCCAAGAGACTATCCCATATCTCTGCTTTCTCTTGTTCGCTCAGAGGCGGGCGGCGTGGGGCGTCGAGCTCTCGGAAGGTGAGAGCTGAGCGCAGTTGTGAGTCATCAGAATTAGTAGGGGTTGCGGAATTGAATGAGTTGGATCTCGGCCTCCCTTTGGCCGTGGAAGCATTACTATGAGCTCCAGATGAAACGCGATACGAGCTGCGATTTGGGGAGGCCTCGTTAACATTCAAATTTGATAGTGTCTCAGACGCCACTATTTCTGACTTTGGCGAGGCTCCCAATGCACGTAGGAGACTTCTAGTAGGACGTGGAGGAGGCGGAGTCAAACTTGCACCAGCAATAATTTGAGACGCAAGTTCCACTGGGATGGAGTGAGAGCCATCGCTTCTACTTTTCTTGGGTGGGGTGAAGGTGTTGATGGGATCTGTGGTAGAGAAAGATGGACCGAGAGGAGATTGCGTGGGAGTGGAAGATATTCTTTTAATTCCTTCACTACCAATTGGCGCCCCCACCTTACGAGGGGTGGTGAAACTTTCTTGGGGAGAAGCCAGGGTCCCATTATCAACCGAGGCAGATGCAGGTCGATGAGGAGACCTCGAGCGCGAGCTTTCCTGACTGTTCTCATCTTCATGAGCAAGTCGCAGCAGCTCTTGACGAGGAATGATGTGACGATCCAACATCAAATCAGGCATCGGTGGAGGTCGTACTTCCTCGCCATAAGATGATATCGACGATTTCGCAGAATGTGTACGGTTGAAAAACCTCGTTGATGCCACCTCAGATGAATTAGGTGATGAAGACGTTGTCGCCATGCTGGGCCTAGGGGGAGGAATATTCCTAGGTGCCGTAGCAGGACGTGGTGTAGATGGCTGGCGCTGCTTTGGTTGATGCCCATTAAACGGACTGCTCATGATCCGTTCCAGACCACTATCATCGTTGGGCGGGTGATGTACATTAGCCAACAGTTCCTTGGGTATCGCGGGCACAGGTGGCGGCGCCTTTTCCGCCTGAAATCTTTCACGCAGCCCACCAGTACTAATTCGTTTCACCAATTTCCATATTTTCCCTCCCTCTCCTGCATTATCCTTGCCATGTTTGGCATTGCCACAACGCATAGCATCGGTTTCGAACGGTCCGCCATGCGCGGAGTCAGACCACGTATTCTCAGGAGAGTGAAATTCGACATAATCCATCGAATGACCACCCGGTCGATGACGTTCTGTCGATAAGCTGAGGGGAACATTCTGTAAACTTGGTCGGCCTCTGTGGCTACTGGTGGGTTTGCCCGAAGGTGATTCCTCAGACTGTAAAATACCACCAGTTGCTTTCTTAAATCTGGCCGACACCTTTCTCGTAAGACTGCGTCCACCGTGGTCAGGATGTTCAGACCTTGCACGATGTTCTGCGATGACATGGCTTTCATAGCCATGCCACCTGTCCCCAGGACCCCCTGCGGGCACAACTCGATCCGAGGTATGACCAAATACGGTGTAATAAGGCGTCGGCGACTTTGCGGCAGCATCAGAACCCTCTTGGGACGAACCAAGAAGTTCCACCATATATTCTTCAGGTTTGCTAGAAATGGGATTTAGGTTCTCTCGTTGCATTTCCTGTTGTTTATATGCGTGGACAACAGCGCGAGCGGGTGTTAGAGATGATGCTAACGGTTCACCACGTGAATCCCTGCTATTAGTTCTCGCATTCGATGAGGTGAAAGCGGAAAACGTAGGGGAAGCTGGCAGCGTTGACCGTTTCCCAGGTATCAAGGAGCTAGGAATCGTGAGGCCGTGCGGTGGTCTACTTTCTTCCTTCTCTTTTGATGCGGATACGGCCTTCAAAGATCCACTTGGCTTTCGCCTCAGTACGTTGCGTTGCCTATGCTCTCGTCCCCGTGATGTAGGGCTAGGCTGGTGCGGTGACTGAGAAAGGCTTTCCTCACTGGCGAGCTGTGAGGCGGAGGTACGTGCACTGTGAATGTTAGGCGAAAACGAATGTTGGCTATCAGGGGTACTGTATGTGTGACTATTCGGACTGATTGGCGAGGCAGCAACGTCAATTGCTGGTACGCAAGGTCTTCTTGGTGGGAGTGATTGCCTTGTACCTCGCGAACGTGATGAAGCATCAGTATCAGATGGCGAAGAGTATTGTGAAAATCCGGAGGACGAATGTAAACTTGGCTTGTTCACTGTTATATTTTTTGACAATCCATGATCCGCCCGGGTATGGATTTCACTGAGTTGTGAAGGAGAGTGTGGAGCAGTCCTTGGACGTCGGAGGGATGACGCTAATGGCGGGTGGTGCGGGATCGGCAGTACAGGAGGCTCGTAATCTGTCTCCGCTATTGACCGCGAACGCGCAATAGGAATTTGGGTAGGCTGTGACGAGACACTAACGCTATTTGATTTCGATGACCGAGATAGTACAGAGGCCAGCTTTCCAACACCAAACCCAGAGCGGTGTGAAGTTTTGAGAGCAGAAAAAGAGGGATCTGAAGCCGAGGATGACTGAGAGCCGGTAAAGCGAGATCCATCCTTTGGAAATTGACAGCTCGTTGGACTAGATCGAAAACTTGGATCAAGAGAGGAGAGGACTCGGGTCGGACCAGATGTGGATGCGGTGTGTTTTTGATGCGAAGCTACCTTCCGCGAAGATGGCGTAGACGGAGATTTGCCGTGGTTGGACGGCTTCTCGAAACGGAATCATAAGCCTATCTCAGTGTCGTTGCCAGGCCCATCTCTCTAGGTCACTTACCTCTTGCGGAAGAAAATTCATCGAGGACTGACAGGAAAAACAACGTCAAAATTTGGTTCGTGTCAAGCTGGGGGTATGACGGATCGTAATTTGAGTAAAACACAATATTCAAAGATTCAGAACCGACAATCCGATGCTAGCCTATCAGGTGTATTATGGTGAGCAGATGATAGCTGATATAAAGCGAAGGAGCTCACATAGCACGGCAAGCGCGCAATGACTGTGTGCGCTAATGAAGGCTTAGAAGAGTCTCGAGGAGTCCACCCTGTTTGGGGGAACGCCCAAACCCGACAAACAAGGGAACAACAAAGTACGTATGTGTGCGCGGACCACCAAAATAGAGTTATCACACTGGAAGGAAGATCAGCCAATATGACAAGGCAACAACCAGTTTGAGAGTTGTTGTGGTGATAGAAACGAGGGTCGAGGTTGAATGAGTGTGGTGAAAAAATGAGTGTGAAGTTTGTTGAACAGGGGAACAGAGAACTAGAGAGTCGCTAGGGGATGCTGAAAACGTCCATTCAAGTGTCAAAAGTCAATCGAAAACCTTGAAGTGAGACATGACTTACCCCTGCATACGCCCACGAGAAATAACGGAGTTGTGAGATGGAGTCAACACTGAAGTGAGAAAGCTGTCCAGTGGTTTGACAAGTCAAATAGTAATCAAAAATGGAGGTTAGTGGGTGCCAAGGTGGACTCACGGAGATAACTATCACAGCGTTCAAGCGCTCGTCGGTTGCCAGAGGGGCGGCTTTAAACAAGAGGTCAAGGTGAAGACAATATCGCCTTCTGCAACGAGCAAAGAGTAGTTCTCCTTCGAGGAGAACGTGGTGAAAGTTGAGTAAGCAAAGATAGAGAGATTTCCAAGCACAATAAGTAGTAGGAAATCTCAGCACACGGTCAATATGGCAACGACTCGAGTGAGGAGAAGAAGTCAAATTTTTGAATTAGTCAGCAGCCCGCTTTTGGACATGAAAAGATAAGATCAATCGGAGGAAGTACCCATGAGCGCATTTGTCTAAACTATACTAAGTAGCCTACGTGCTTTCCGCAACAACTAAAAGCGCATTGCCAGCGCTGCAGTACGCTTGAATACGGTAAGGTGTCTGCCTAATCAACCTGTACTTTCGATACCAATTATACATACTGAACCTGCATATCGCCAGTTGGCTGTTCTCGAGCTGTGTATGAAGCCACTAACTGGGCTTAGTCCATCATTCGGGTCTCAACGCCCCCTGTCAGGTATCCTACTTATCATCGCACTTTTATACCCGTTATACCATTATATTTTCCCTCCCAGACATATCTCTCACACAAGAGGTCCATTCATGACGATGAGCCACAACATCACCCCAAATGATCCCATAGATCAACAACCTACCATTGGTCTGATTGGCATGGGTGCCATGGGCGCTATGTATGTCAAATATCTCTCTGAAGCAGGCTGGAAAAAGTAAGAAATAGCTTCCTTCGTCACCCAAATTCTGATGTTGTCCCAGAATCAGCGTCTGTGACCTGCCAACAAAATACGAGTCATTAAAAGCCGCCTACGAAGGTGATTATTGTTTTTTCTCATACTTCCATTTTATTGGACTCACACATACATATGGTGTAAACAGGTGTACCTGGAGTCACCGTCTTCCCCGACGGACATGCCGTATCCAGAATATCGGACTTCATCATGTATTCCGTGGAAGCCGAACATATTGACCGTGTAGTATCCCAATACGGCCCTTGTAAGTCTGTATTCCCTCGGATTGTTCATCTGTTTGATCTATCGTTTTATCTGGAATCATAGCAACGAAAGTGGGAGCAGTTGTATCAGGCCAGACTTCAGTAAAAGCGCCGGAGAAAGATGCGTTTGAAAAATACCTCCCAAACGATGTCCATATCGTCTCTCTTCATTCCTTGCACGGACCGACTGTGTCTCCTATCGGACAACCTCTGGTAAAACATAACCTCCATTCGTCGACCCTTAAATAAACTTCTCTGATGCGGCGTTTATTTTCATCGGTGGACAGGTACTGATTAAACACCGAGCACCAGATTCGGCCCTTCACTTCGTAGAAGACATATTCCGATGCTTCCGTTCGCGATTTGTATATCTTAATTACGAAGACCACGATCTCGTGACTGCAAATGTTCAAGCAGTCACCCATGCAGCATTTCTAACGTGAGTCTCGTCTCCATCATCCGGAATCTTCGCTGACAATCCATACAGTATGGGAACAGCGTGGGCTAGTTCTAAGTCCTATCCATGGGAACAGGGTCAGTACGTCGGCGGAATCGAAACTGTCAAAGTGAACATAATGCTCCGCATATACGCCAACAAATGGCATGTATATGCCGGCCTTGCGATTCTCAATCCTTCGGCACGAGTGCAGATAGATCAGTACTCCAGCAGCGCGACTGAGTTATTTAAACTCATGCTTGCCTGCGATGAAAAGACACTTCGCACACGTGTTTATGCAGCGCGAGAGGCTGTATTTGGAGGGGCGACTCGCACGCCAATATTCTTGACTGAAGATGTCCTCGATCAATTTACTATCGGGGGTAACCCACGCATCAACGGGACGCACTCCCCAACAGGAACCAATGCTCCCCGTTCAAATTCCCACCTCGCTTTACTCGTAATGGTCGACTGCTGGGCGAACCTCAAGATCCAGCCGTTTGATCATCTGGACCTCGCAGCGACGCCAATATTCCGGATGTGGATTGGTGTAGCGGAATATCTCTTCCGCTCAACGGACCGCCTTGACTCAGCAATACATGCTGCATTGTACGACGTCACTCACAGATCTGACGATCTTGAATTTGTGGTAGCTGCGCGCGGATGGAGTCAGTGCGTATCATTTGGAGATTTCGAGCTCTATAGGAGGCGTTTTGCTCAGACAGCAGGTTTCTTTGAATCGAGGTTTGAGGAGGCTAACAAGATCGGAAGCGCAATGATTAAAGCTATCTCGGATAGTAACAAGTCCCAATCTGCTTAATTGATGTGGATCACGATAAGCACCTCAGCACGCAGGGTTTAAATTATATCATTTCCCCTCCAACAGTCTTCCCAATTCCCAATCAACTTCGGTAGTCCCCGTTGATTCGTACATATTCCTAGAGTAATAGTTAGGTGTAGCAATTTCAGGCGCGAATTAGATTGTTGGGACATACATAGCTGAAGTCACAAGTCCAGTATTTGGCGCTCTCCTTTCCAAGGCCGAGTTCAACTTTGATCTCGAAGTCTTCCGCACTCAAAATTTCCTTGGCACGAGCTTCGTCGACCGTTTCCGGCTCACCATTGATGAGCACAGGAAGAACTGAAGATCCATCAGCAGGAATAAAGGTAACGCTGACACGAGTGGGATCGAGTGGAGCGGATAGTGGAACAGAGCCTGTTGCAGAAAGAATTCGGCCCCAGCTGGGTACAAATTTGCGCAAAACCATCGATCAGTTACCGATGAACAAAGCAAATTGTGCCCATAATCTTACTTGGCATCTTCGCCGTATAATGCTGTCTTTACTAGAGCGGAAGTGCTTATCGTCGAAGCTATACGATGTGCATCAGCGAACGAGGTAGCGCCCTGTGATAATGTTTAAACATGTCTACAAGCTAGAGACCCACAATGCCTACCTCAACGGATACGGTGACGAATTTTGTCGCTCCTTCCCCATCTCGCACGACCAATTGAGCAAGATCCACAGCAAATGAAGTCAGTTCATCCCTAAAGATTCGATACCCTTCTTTATCGTGCTCCTCGTCGATTTCCTGTGCGCCGGCCGCAGCAGCGCCATTTGCGAGCACCACGATGGTGTCATTTGTTGACATGTCACCGTCTACACTAATCGAGTTGAAACTGCGGTCGACGGCATATGTCAATGCTGATTGGAGACTGCGCGGTGACACAGCAGCATCTGTCAGGATGCATCCAAGGAGCGTAGCATGCAGTTGTTTTGTAGTTGTTGGAGGACCCATGTTGGGGTGTATCATCCCAGCGCCTTTATCCATTCCGGCCATTCGGAAAGTCTGCTCTCTAATCGTAAATGTTCGTGCACGCAGTTTTGGGAAGGTATCGGTCGTCATAAACGCCTTGGCTGCTCTCTCCCATGCAGAAAAGTCTGAGCCGATGCTCGAAGTGGTTTCGGTAGGGGACTGCGAATTGATTCCAGTAAGGATTTTTGCAATAGGGAGGTTCTGCCCGATAACACCTGTAGACATCACAAGTGTCTCGTTAGATGACGAAGCACTGGACGCGTCTTTGTCCAGAAGTTTGTCCGTCGCGGCGACCATTGCCCATGCGTCCTGAAGACCTTGCTTGCCAGTGACTGCATTGGCGCAACCGCTGTTAATGATGATAGCCCGAGCCCTACCGCCGTTTTTGTTTAGTATCTCTTGCGAAACCAATACTGGAGCAGCCTGGAATGCGTTGCGAGTAAAACATGCTGCTGCTGATGTGGGGTTTTGAGATATCGACAAGATCACGCCGAGATCCAAAACACCAGCTTTTTTCTTGACCCCACAGTGAATGCCTGTCAGCGCAAAACCTTTGGGAAAGGAAGAGTTAGGTATGGGGGTATGATGGTGAGCTTTCGAGGGAGTAGACTTGATGGTCACGGTGCTAGTGGTGGACGAGAAGCGTTTTTGTAATATAATGGGTAGATTGCGAGACATGATGATGATTCAAGAGAACGAGCAATTTCCTCAGAGGCGCAGGGACACCACCAGGGACTCAGTGACTTGAGTGTTTATAGCTGAACGTCAGGTAATTAGAAGCATTGTCATTGGTACCAGCAACTTGGGTTCAGGCCATCCGCAAAAGTCCCTTTCAGACCTGCTGTAAAGTCAAGCACAAATCGCAAAGGTCCCGCGCGCCGCACAACCTATGCATGGGCCATATGATCACAACCAAGATAAGACATGATGCAAATTGGTGCAAATGTATTTTCCTTCCAAGTACAGCCTGGCAGAGTATGATACAGCTAGCAGCCACGCAAGAGATATTCGAATGAAAAATGCTGTTCTACCATCGCTCCGTTACTCAACATTGCCTGAGAGGACAAAATTGAGTGCAGTACTAATATACTGCATCAATGGTAAGTAGAAGGACAATCTGGCACACCGCTCTTATACCAGTTGTGGCTGGGAGTGAGTCACATGTTACCGACCTGTGACACCTGTCACGGTTCCCACTTATCCATCCTCAAGACCTACGACCTCAACGGCTTCGGAAAGCATCTAGACGGCAAAATGGGCTCAACAAGGTGAGATTCGGATTCATATCGCAGAAATGGACCTAGAAATCGTGAACTACGCCAACGGGATCTACGGAATTGTCGAAGACTGGGTGGATGTCGGCCATCACGTCCAGATGTACCTCCGCTAGCGCTTGTCCAGCTTGCTTGTTTCCAATCTCGCGCCCATGGGCTGAACTTCGATTTGCATTGTCTACAGACTTTACAGCAAGGGACGCGTACTCGGCCACAAGCGCGCTAAGCGTAACACCCGCCCCAATACTTCCCTCCTCCAGATTGAGGGTGTCGCAACTAAGGAAGATGCCCAATTTTACCTCGGAAAGGTGCGCTTAACAAAATGCAATTAACCAGCAATGTGCAGCTTATGCATACGCTGCACAGAGGGTTGCTTATGTTTACAAGGCGAAGCGAGAGGTGCAGGGCTCAAAGATCCGGGTAATCTGGGGGTATGCTTCTCTGATTCACTGCCCGATCTGTGCTAAGTGGCCATTTAGCCGTGTTACTCGTCCTCACGGGTCCTCTGGCGTTGTCAAATCAAAATTCAGGTCGAACCTTCCTCCACGCGCATTTGGTGCAAGCGTCCGTGTCGTATGTGGATTTCATCTCGCCTCCTTGTGGCACGACCACTCACTGAGCATGTGTCCGATAACAGATGCTGTACCCCTCGACGATCTGATTGCTGTACCTTATCCCTCTCCTGCAATCCACCTATACGTATTCCTATTGCGTATGCCATCCATGTCATATGAGCCGCATGCACTATATACTCGCATGGAAAACCAAATGCAACCGATGAAAGATAATTGAACTACAGGGCGTTTGCTTGGGAGGGTTTGAATGAGCGCATCTCAAACATCCTCGCAGCAAGAAAGCTTGTGAATGAGGCAGTTTTGATCGACCTGATTCCTTTCAGATCAGCTTCAGAATACCTATGTCCGGAAGCGCGTGAACTGTTTTCTTTGTCTATTGAGTATTTACATCGTAGTTCCAAGAATCTCGCACTGTAAATTATCGACCCTTTCAAAACCCTTTGACGAAAGTGGCAGGCGTCACGTGAATATTCCATCCAGGACAACCGAGGATTTTTGCGGAGAAGCGTGAAGCAACGAATGTCTACCATCTCGACAGTTTGCTGCAGGCGAGCATCACGCTCACTTGCAGCCCAGATAACCCCATCGTCGTCTGCGTGGACACAAACGCGAGGATATGCCGCTCCCAAAAAAAGTGCCCCGGCGAAAAAAATTACTTGTGTGTACAGTATTTCTATTTTTTGAGGAGAAGGTTATTCAGTGTTTCATTGCTAGCACCGGGATTCAAGGGGAAGAGGCCTGATGGTGGGGAGAGGACGCCCATGAAGCGCGAAAAGAAACTTTCTGTGAGTCGGTATACGAGTGGTAATGCACCAGGACTGACACTGGCCATCGACTACAGGCTTTCCAGCCAATGCCTGCAGGTCAATTAATGCAGCCAATCTTCGAGGGCAATCGTGTCGACCAACTTCAGCAGCTACAAACATTCCATCCAGTGCGCGTGTCTTCATACTCGCACAATTTGCACATTTTTTTAAAATTTTGTCTGTCTTGCGTGAACAGGAAGTTCTAACCGATGCCATGGAGGGCCAAGCACTCAAGTTCCCGCATAACGACAAGGATCCTTTCCGTATATTTGGTTTGCCCAGAAAGATGCTTGTAGAGGTATGCATTCGGTTGCCTCGTTTCCTGTATCCCAAGCCTTATGTAGATTTCTCGTAGTTTCGTTTGCTCTCAACGCCGTGCTCTGTGATTCGGGGTGTAACTATCGACGTTGTTAACAAAGTCGACGCTGCAAATAATCTACCAAGCTCGGAGACTCGTCTCGTCTTCAGTCAGTTTCTACGTTTTCGATGTTAACACCAGTTCACTAATGGCTATCACGCAAAACAGCCGGTACACCTGGATGTGGTAAAAGCTTCCTCCTTCTTCAGGCACTCCAATATTGTCTATCAAGCGATTGGTTGGTTTTCTATATTCCTCGAGGTATTTTGTTATTGCGACTTCAGTAAACACTTCTTGACAATGCGTCGCCATGCAGCCATCAATCTCGTCAACTCGACCACCACATACGCCTATGATATGCGCACTCAGACATATCTTCAGCCCGTTTTTGCGTTCCAGACCCTTCAGCGATTCTTGACTGTTAATGAAGCCAAACTAACGTCTCTTTTTTCTCAACAAGAGGTTGAGCTAGAGAGACGACCTGCATTGCCTGTGGGCACGCCTCTAATAGATCTCATTAATGTTGGGATTCGTGATCAAACTCTCGCTCCCAGTGTTTTGAGCGCCCTTCTGGAGGAGCTTGGCCGCCAGAAGACGTGAGTCAAGGTCACAATCCCACCCTTGAACTGCGACACTGACAAAATTCACAGCCATCCGGTTTTACTCGCCATCGATGATTTCCAGGCTCTTTATTGCAAGAGCACTTATCGCGACCCTCATTTCTCGGCTATCAAATCGTATCACCTTTCTATGCCACGTCTGCTCCTCGAGTATGCTAGTGGCCAGAAGTCATTTGTAAGTCTCATCTCTGAACTCTTTCCCTCAATTGACCGCTTTGGGCGAAAAAGGCCCGTGGAGCTGTCCTAGGCGCGTTATCTACTTCAGATACAACGTTCAAAGTTCCACTTGAACTTCGTGAAGCTTTGAATATACCCAGTGATCGTCCCGCAGGACCGTATATCAAGCGCTCTGCAGAGCTACTGGAGTATACGAAAGGTCTTCAGCGTCTAGTAGTACCTGATAATTTGAGCATCGACGAGGCAGCATCTGTATTTGATGTATGGATGAAGGATAAAGCGGTCCCATCTAGTGAGTCGCTTTTAAATAATATAGAACGTTGCTTATTCCCCTTGGGTTAGCTGCGAATGACGAGCTATTCTTAGCCAAGTATAGCGAGGCAAGTGGGAACGCTAGGAATTTTGTGTGGAAGGGTTTACTGTCGTCGTTATGTCCATAGACCTTATATCACTTAAATAGAGAAGATTAATCCTGGACTTGTAGCCAATAACTCGATCACGTGACCAGGCGCGTCGCTAAGTTTACATTTTTGCCACTTTTTGTACAGGGACAAGGTTTGCGTGATGTCGCGTTTACCACGGCTACAAATCCAGAGTTCTTCTCCTGAACCATACGAAGTTCCATTACCTTCAATAACTGCAACATTCGCGAGTCTCTCAACAATGAACAAACGGAAACTCGTAACGGATGAAGATCTCGAAGCACAAGACCAGCCGCGAAAACTGCCTGCAATCGGAACGAGCGTAAGCCAGCGCCCGCTTGCTGCTTCACGGGGGGCTTTGAATCGGCCAACAGTATCAAAACCCCCGTCGGGGCCACAGCGCCTCACAAAACCTGACCCTCCCAAATTATCAACATCTACTACTCGGCGGACAACACGCGCCACGAGTGCACCTCCTAAACAATCTGCTGTCGTAGGCCCAGTACGACCGACTATGCGTGTTGCATCGGGCAATGGCCCACCCAGGACTATGAATGGTCCTGATGGTAAACAGTTTCGTGATTTACAGAACCAGGTCGCGTCGATCGAGTCTGCGCAGATGGCCAACTCGGCGAAGTTGGCCCAAGAAATGGAATCAGAGCGAGCCAAAGTCGCTGAGCTCGAGGCCAATCATCGGGCGCTCTCCATGGAGCTTGCGAATGCAAAATCACAAGAACTTAACAAACGCCGGGAACTCGTCAACGCTAGTGACGAAATTGACAAATTGAAGATGAAACATTCGAGAGAGATGATGGACCTCGAGATGGATCTCAAACAGCGATCCAGAGAAATACGAGAGCTGAATGAGGAGCTGAGGCTGGCTCGTGGAGATCTTGAGAGGGAGCGAGATACTGTGTCATCACTCAAAGCCAACGTCTCACAACAGTCGACCGCGCACATCAGTTTAACTGCTCAAATCAGCGCGCTGCAAGCTGAGCGAAGTGCATTGCAGGCCCAGCTTGATGCAGGGACATCAACGATCTCTCAGCGTAACTTGGATCTGGAGTCAGCACTTCGACAGATAAACGAACTGGAGGAGGAAGTTCGGGAAGGGGAAAGTATACGACGCAAATTGCATAATTTGGTCCAGGAGCTCAAGGGCAATATTCGGGTATTCTGCCGTGTTCGCCCTATTCTCCCATCGGACGCATCACCGTCACCATCTACTAGTGGGCTTTTGCATTCAGGCTCGTCCCATGGAAGTAGCCCGACGCCAGATGAACCCGCGGATGCCGGGGCAGATATAGCTTTCCCGGACAAACGGGACCGGAAAGAAATTGTTATGTCTTCGGCGAGTTCCAACGCTATGGGGCAAGAAAGGAAAGAGGTTTACAATTTTGGTTTCGATCGCGTATGTCTGCATCAATTGACAAATCAGTTCCTACTAATCTGCTTCCAGGTTTTCGAACCTCATTCATCTCAAAGCGATGTATTCGAGGAAATCTCTCACCTTGCACAGAGCTGCATCGACGGGTATAATGTATGCATCTTTGCTTACGGCCAGACAGGTTCTGGCAAGTCGTTCACAATGGAGGGCGGATCCGTAGGGCAAATCCATGCTCTTATGGGAATTGTCAACTAATGCAATTATTTGTTAAAACGTAGACGGAAGCAACGTGTGGCATGATTCCTCGCGCCGTGAATCAGGTATTTAAAGTTGCTCAAGACCTGCGGAGTAAAGGCTGGGAATATAAAATGGAAGGTCAATTCTTGGAGATAGTCAGTTCTTATCGTGTTGTGTTTACGCACGGCTGACGCGTGTTTTACAGTACAACGAAACGATAAATGATCTCCTCGGTAAAGGGGAATTCGATAAGAAGAAACACGAGATCAAGCATGATAAGAGTGGAACCCGTGTTACGGACGTGAACGTTGTTTCTCTGCAATCACCCTCGGAAGTCAGGTCTATCCTCAAAGTAGCGAATTCCCGGCGGACTGTAGCGGCGACCCTGATGAACGAGCGCTCGTCACGTTCGCACTCGGTATTCACGCTGCGAATATCCGGCTTGAATATGCACACTGGCGAGCAGTGTGAAGGAAGCTTGAACCTCGTCGATCTTGCTGGGAGTGAGAGGCTTAACTCGAGTGGAGCAGCCAGCGACAAAGAGCGATTGAAGGAGACGCAAAACATCAATCGCAGTTTGAGTGCTTTAGGGGATGTGATAGCCGCTTTAGGAGAAAAGAGTGAGAAGAATGAGAAGCACATCCCTTATAGAAATTCCAAGGTGACGATCTCATCATTCGCCATTTCGATGGATTCTTGATTCTTGATGATATGGATCTAACCTTGTTTCGCAGCTAACATATTTGCTTCAAAATTCACTGAGTGGTAATTCCAAGACACTGGTGAGCGTCACATTATTGCGCAGTACTGTGTTCGTTCCTTCAGCTGACCCTGGTCTGCTCCCGCGAAGATGATATTGAACCTATCACCCTTGGCTGCCCACCTGAACGAGTCCCTGACTTCCCTGCGATTTGCAACGAAGGTGCGGTTATTTTATGCTTCTCCAGTCACTTTCCGTTAACAGTTCACAGGTCAATAACACAACGATTGGGACCGCAAAAAAGCAACTCCGTAGTTCGAATTAGATGTCTACCCCTGCATAATCGTGCTTTCATGCAACTTGAACTTTCACATTTTCACCGCTGTTCTTCAAGTTCCAAGTGTAATATGTATATGACACCTAACAATATATTGCATAAAATACACATGGCAATAATGGTATGCTTGATTGCAAAGAATATACAATGAATTGGCCGCGTTTACCGCTTCTTGTTGGTCTTGATCGATGATACGGGGTTTTGTTTGAGTGTTTCACGCTTGACGTCAGTTGTCCACTTGAAAAAGTTACACCGATATTGGGGGTTGACTTCTTCTCGTAGACGCTCTCCTTTGCCTTTGTCGTATCCAGGGCCAACAGGGCTGCGTCGTTTTATAAGACGTCAAGAAATACCACGGCAGATAACAAAAATACGGACCGAGAGCATATAAAAAAGTTCTTGCCCTTGTTCGGACCCGGTTTGTTCACGGTGTATTCTTTTGCAGGCTCATCGTGTACCGCGCAATGCGGAGGCTGAACGGGGGCCATCAGGTGCGACCAGGCTGATTTACTCATACTAGATGACATTGACGATTGAGAACTCCGTGGTATCATGTTTTCCTCCGAAGCGGAAAGGCGGAGCGCCAGCTGATAGTCAGCGTCTAGGTGATCGCTGGGAGTCGGAGATTGAGATGGGGTAGAATTCTCAGCACTTCCGCTTGCTGCAGTTGGTTGAATGAAAAACGCTGATAGTTGCCTTTGCCCGTTCTTCGGCTTTTTCGACAATTTTTCAGCGGTAGACGAGGAACCAGGGGTGGCTTTACGTTTTTGAGATCCAGAGGATACGTTGGGTGCGCGGAAAGATGACGAGGAACGCTGGGAAGTAGAAAGCGAAGGGGGGAGGGGGGGTGTATTGCTGGTTGGCATAGGATTTGATAATTCCGGAGTCGCCAACGCTAATGACTGCGATTCGGTTACGACGGAAGTCGCTGGTGGTGTGGGAGAACTATTAATTATTGGTGTCCCCTTTCCTCCCTTTCCGAAAAAGGTAGAAAGTAGAGTTTGCTTTCCGG
Organism: Hygrophoropsis aurantiaca; assembly: GCA_021014935.1. Classification (NCBI taxonomy): domain Eukaryota; kingdom Fungi; phylum Basidiomycota; class Agaricomycetes; order Boletales; family Hygrophoropsidaceae; genus Hygrophoropsis; species Hygrophoropsis aurantiaca. The sequence goes on from MU267723.1 coordinate 26,930, forward strand.
AGAACTCGTCCCAGTGCTTAGCCGCAAGACGAGGAGAAATGTTTCGAGTATTATCGAACGGCATGACGTCCCGAAGAGTCAGTTTCACGCCAGCTGCGGTAACGATTTCATTATGCAGGTCAATAAATATTGGGCAGTGATCCGAGCCCTTTAGTGATGGCTGTATGTCTCCATGCTTGATCCATGGAATCATACCCGGAGTAACCAAAATGTAATCAACCCGCGTCCCGTAGTTCGTATCGCGAGCCGATATCTTCGTGTTCCAACCTACATTAAAATCAATTTGTCAAAGCCAAGACTAAAAACAACAATAGAACTGGCGATCGTACATGTGTACATGCCTTTCCGATCAGGCCAAAAGCGCCTGACAATATCTGTCATACAGCCTGTAGGAGCGAGCCATCTGTGGAACCAGCCACGCGCTGGATGCTCGTTGAAATAAGCAGCATGGCTTGAAAGATGACCATCGCAGTGATCCAACGGCGAGGCACATATGTTTATGTCACCCACCACTATAACCTCACGGTTTTCATCCATGAGTTGTCGGACGCGTTGCTCTAGCATCAGGTGGAAATTCATTTTGAAGGGCAGGCGCGAATCAGAAGTTTCGTTTGGACAATAGACGTTGATGAGAACGAAAAGCCCGAAATCGATCATGAGGGCTCTGCCTTCACAATCGAGCGCAGCCAAGTCGGAAGGTGTATTTCCCTGTTCGTCAGGGAGGAGCTCTATCTCGTGTGCAGATGGGTAAGAACGCGATATTCGTTCGTCCGGAGTTAATGGAGGTCTAAGTTGTAAACTTCCAGAGAGTCCCTCCTCCGCTTTCAGAGGGGTAACGGTGCGAGCATCCGTATATACAGCCACTCCACTATACCCGGTCTTATTGACGGGAAACGAGAAGAAGCCATCAAATCCATCAGGAACAGCAACATTACGCTCAAGCGCTGCGCGTGAAGTTTTCATTTCTATGCCAGATTATTTTCATGTTGGAGGTAACAGGGAGTGTAGTAATCAATATCGCACCTTGGAAACATATTATGTCTGCTTTCAAGTGCTCCAAGATTCCCGAGAACGATTGAAAGGTATTCCAACTGACATTTGTGTTATATGCACACAACTTTACTTGATACATGGTGGATACTTACGGATGATATTGAGGTAAAGTCCTTACGCCATTCTGCAAAACGGGTCGGTCAGATCAGATATTAGAAAAGGGTCTTCATACGAGTGTTGCTTACAATGTTCCAAGAGAGGATACGCATAGTGCATTGCGAAGTTCAAACAACAAGTGTGGAGATGGAACCTGAAGTTGGACTGAGGAAGTGAGGCAAAACAGTAATCCAAAAGTGGATTGAGTACCGTGTTGGTGTTCTTAAGGCATCACGTGCAACCTTTCTCTTTGACCTCAATGAACCAAGGACCCTTCAATATTCAATGAAAAAAACGGCACCGCTGTCTATTGAGCCAAGGCATACAAGTATATGACCGTCGATCCCTTGAAGATGTTAAAATTATCTTTTTTAAAGCCTGAAGTATTGCTCCAGAAGAAGAATTCTGTACGTGTCGAGGAACTTACCATGACCGCGGCGATCAACCAGTGTCAACTCTCATCACGCACTATCTGTACCTAATCTTCGACTCGCTGAAGCACATCATTGATGGTTCAATTTGCCCTTTGACCTTATTACTCCCCACGGAGAGGCTCACTATCCCACACTTATCAGTGTGACTACAGTGAACTTCCGGAGACTTACACCTGCAGCAAGCAAGTCACTCGGGCTCCAATTGCCATCGTAAGTCATTGCTGCACTGGCTTCTCTGTTATCATCAGCCGATGCGCAAGGGACTCTGATTTCCCAAATAAAAGTGCGGCCGGAAACACGCCACACCTGCACGTTTTGATTTATGGGCCACGCATGTTGCGTCACTTCTGGTTTTACGTTGCCTTTGGTTGTTATCGCCCTACCATAGAATTGAATCATCTCTTCAGCATCCCAATGCGCAATCTGGAGGACTAGGGGAATCAATACGTCGTAATCTGGACTTGCGACATGTATTTGCCGGACTAATCGCAAAACCCGACTATTTTTATTGCGATTTTTCGATGTTATTACATCTTGAACCCCTGAAGCCCTTTAATTTCCTTCAATTCCTTAGCTGCCGAAATCCACACGAAAACGTGAATTACTATCACGTTTCGAGGAAGATTCGACCCTTCACGCATGAGGACTTGGCTAGAACTGTCCAATCTACCATATTGTATATCAAGACCGGAAAACCCACGCCAGTTCTGTCGTCTCTGTGTCGCTTGTAAGACCCTTTCAGAAGCCGCTACCAGACCTCCGACAATCACTCCCCTCTCGTGCTTGCATCTACTATATCTTGCTGCCGCTCTTGCTATATATCACCGAGTGGGATGTCTCGCGGTACGTACTCTGTTTAAACCATCAACGATCTTCTAATATATATATCACCCAGGAAGCGGACCCGCCCTCGCTGCTCGTTCGTTCCACGATATCACAGCATCATTGCCTGGAATACAAAGTGCATCACGTTCAGAGTCTCCTTGGAGGAAGGACCCAAGGCGCAAACAAACGCTGCTGAGTCTCATAGATGCCTTGAGCGAACTTAGTCATGATAGTGGTCTTGACAGCGGTAAGATTATAAACATGTCAGAAATACCATTGTGACCGAGAGGCGCTTGCAGACGTTACCATTGCACCGAATTTTGAGGATGACAAGGATGTCCGTAAGTATCTGAGCCTGTCTAGCTAGCTGATTTCCTGTTTACAAGTCCAATAGCGAGTGTGGACGAACGACTCCAGATTACAGGTGCAGAATCTTTCAATCGATTTGAAAGGTGAGTACAATTTTATTCTTCGATGTTAGGCCCTCATGCATTACGAAGACGGATCGACTATCTGGACAAAGAAGCAAGTCCACTCTCGATGGAGATTGTCTGTATTCTAACGAAAACTACAGCTTAGGAACTTTGCAAACGCGGCACGCCAACTTGGCAGTTCAGTCGGAATCCTTTCATCTGCTTTCCGACTAAGAGAGCGCCTGACAAAGGTGCTGTTTTTATTTCGAGAAAATGCTGCCACTCTCTTTCCTAGGGTCGGTTATTGCTCACCATTATATACAAATCTTGCTGATAGCTGTGACCCTTCAGAAAGTGCAGCGTCAGTCTCGCGACTCTCTTGTGAATCCCAATCTCATGGATCGCCGACGGCAAGCAGGCCAACGAAAACACCAAGCTCCCCTCGCAGCAAGACTGATCATCGACGACAACCTGGATCCCGAAACATTTCCCGAGCAATTTGAAAGCTTTGCGCATGATGTTGTCACTTTCTTGAATTGTTTGAACGAGTTTCCGGAGTTTACAGATGAGGCTGTCAATACTTCGATGCGGTCATTCGAAGGAGATCTAAAGGTCAGCTATTAAATATAAATCCCCTCTCTAAAATTCACTCCAATTCACCAGTATTGGGCGTCATGTCTCCAAGAATATAAAAGTAGGACATTTTTGCGGTTAATTTATCTTCATGATCTGATCCGTTGTAGATCAATTCCGGTATCCGGCGGTCCAAAGATACATCCATGACTTGACCTCGGAGATTGGCGACCATATCGACAACATATCCGGAACACTGTCTATGTTTATCGAGATTGGTAAGTCAACTGTGAACACAAAGCATATAGACCGACGCCTTGACTTTGCCTGCAGGTGTTCCGACTATTCGGTTCGCACAGCAACATGCTGCATCGAATCTGCTGAATCTCTCCACTGTGGCCACTTTTTTCTCAGCTGTCACCGCAACTACCTTGCAATTCTCTTATGCTCAGACCGGCGATCTATTATCAGACGCCGTCAACGCTTTTTGGTTTTCCTCTCTCGTTTTTAGTATCGCTGCCGCGGTGAATAGTCTCCTCGGACTCACTTGGAAGCAGGCGATGTAGTAAGCGTTGTCCTTTTCTCCATGTGCATGACCTCACTGTGCTTTGTCTCAGTCGATCCCCAGGTCATAGGGTACCTTGGTGGGTGCTGGTAAGCCAACTCTCTTCGGCCACTAGATTTCCTTCTAAGCTCCGTTCTCTATTAGATATGGATCAAAAGGTCACCTTTAGTGTTTCTGGTGATGTCCGTAGCCTGCTTTTCAGCTGGTCTCATGCTTTTTACATATGCCTCTAATCAGGTAAATTGGGTGTCTTTTCTGTATATATCCGCTCATTGATCGACTTATAGGGAGCAGTCACCTCTACGATCATAACAGTATTCACGGCAAGTTTTGTCTCTGTACGAATCCGATTTTCAGCCTCATCTTCCATGACAGGCAGTAACATCCTTTGGACTTGCGGCGGTCTCAGCTTGGTTCGCGTCCGAACGATGGATATTCGTTCAGCACAGGGGCCACGTTTGGCTAGAAGATGTTTTACTGGAGGGTATAAATCGTCTAAATCGCACCCACGGGGTGGTGTTCGTTAGGCGCACGTGTCAACAGTGCATTGATCGTGCATACTCGATCCGCGCATCTCTGAGACGTTTATCATGCAGAAGGCTCCATCCATCCAAGAGGGAGGACAGTCTTCCTACGTTTCATGATGTTCCAACTTTGACAATTACTGCCACTACACCACATCCGGATGGGCCAGGATCTGTGTATTCGGCATCTTCTGAGCGTCCTGGATCTTCAGCAGGGCCTTCTGAGGATGGTAATTTCTCGACGGTACGGTTCGATGCAAGGGAGCGATTGAAGAGCGCAATACGGTCTGTGATCCTCCTGCAGGCACCTGCGCGCCCTATGCCGCCTCGTCGTGCTTCCTCTGGGGATATTGTCTCTGGAATGTCACCAACTCGGTTCACGGAACCTGCTATGATGTCCATACGGGGCTCGAGAATTTTATCCTTAGTCCCTAAATTAAAAGGTTTAGAACCAACACAAGAGCTTCCTGCTCATCAAGCTCTTGTCCGACATTTAGAATTCTCACCAAATGGAAAGTTTCTGGCCACTTCCAGGTAGCGTTCAGCCTTCTCCTTCCGTTTCGGCCACGTGTTAATTTTGGTGGCATAGTTGGGATAGGACTTCAGTCATTTTTCGTGTAGGAGTAAGTATATAATAGAAATATTGAGGACAACCGTGCTGACTTTTGACTTTTCAGGAACCTTTTACTACCCATCGGCTTCTTGTTCATGTCCGAGGCTTCATCGGTCAAGTAGCTTGGTGAGTCCCATGATATGAGATTATATCTTCCAGTCACCAAGTTTGAACTCATCAAATCGCAGGTCCCCTATGGGAAATCTTCTCCTGACACGTCTCAATCGTGCCATCAAGATTTGGTCAGAGGTGAGCAAATGATCAAACCCCAGTATTCATTTCTAGTCCTAATGGTTTCGCGATGCCCGATTAATGTCCCACTTAGGATGGTGTGTGCCGAAGGACAATTGATCGCCAGCGAAATGTTCAGTCGATGGCGTGGCTTCCTGGTGGCGAGGGTAAGTTTAGAACTCTGCGTGTAAGACCCTAATTAATATGTATGACTCCAGCCATTCTCTCTGTTGAAGGGAGTGAGGTCGTTAAATTGGTGTGTCTATCATTCGCGTCGCGCTAGTCTACATCATACTGATAAAATATCATCACAGGATCTTCAGGGTAAAGTGAGTAAGGTGTTGAACTATGGAGAACTATGCTTACAAATCTATGCAGATTCTCGATGTTTATCATTTTGGTCGGATTACGTTGCACAACGTAGCTGTTACACCAGATTGTCAGCGATTACTCGGTGTTGGGGCATTGCAGTCTTCACCGAACGGATTGCAGCCGAGTAGGACAAGTAGAGTGGAGAAGCGGGTCATTGGTGGGTTTGATATGTTCTAGTATGTTGATCTATGCTAACATCTGAGCATGTCCATCCATCCGCAACGATAGTCTATAACATGGGAGCAAAACGCTGTGAAAAGTTCGTAGGCAACTTATACTAATACGGAGCGCATCAGTGATCTTGGGTCGCTGACTTGATCGCTTTACAGCCAAACACCTGTGTTCAACGATGTGCGGGATATCATGATGTCACGGAAAGGAGTGGCTTTGATATCATATGAGAACAAGGTTAAATACCAAAAGCATGGAAATTTATTTTTACTGAAAATGGCCCTAGGCACCACCGCAACTCTGGAAGTTGGATCTAGTGAAGGATCGTCACCATCATTCCGTTACTGCGAGACTCAACCTACGCCATACGTACATGCCAAAAGGACCCATCGATTTCGTTGGTCCGAGTTATTTCGGAGGAAAAGATGACCAACTGGTTCTATGCGCAGGAAAAGGTGCGTATTCAATATTTTTCTGATCACTATCGTTGACTTCTCGTGCTACGAACCCTTAAATTATCAGGGGGAGACATTCACATCTGGGACCGAGATTCAGCAGCACTGTTACATTATATTCGCCCACAAACACTCAATGGGGACATTACCTGTATTGCATGGAATCACGCCACGGACGACCCGCATATGTTCGCGACTGGGAGTCACGATGGAACTGTGCGCATATGGAGTTCGCCGAACGGAGATGGACGTTCAGAGGATTGGTCATATTCGGATCGCCCGACTGAAGGGAGTTCCGAAATGCTCATGATGCGGGAGAGGGTAGTGGGGTCTAGTAGTACGCTGTAAAGCCCGCGTTGGTTGGTTCAGATTTTGATGAGGATTTCTTTGCTGTCTATTCATTACTTAGGATCATGATACCCTGCAGCTATTTATTCAGGTTAGGATGGGGTCATCATAGAGGTTTCCTTTCTTTTTGGGGACTATTGGTTAGAAGCTTACAATAGATGCAAGATCACTGTATGCTCATTACTGTAGCTGTCAGGTGCACCCATGTGTAGCAGAATAAATTATCAATTATCACTTCAACGATGATCAACTCAAATACAGCTGCGAGTGAGATACATGGCAACAATTGTTTAAGAGCGAAAGATTATCCAGAATACATATCTTTAAAAGCTCAATCAGGTATATTAGAGAAGAAAATCATATACAGTATCAAACCTATACAACATCCGATTTTTGGATTTCGGGTGGGGGTACTCGCTTTCCCTCTCTCCCTAATCCCGCCGCTCGCTCCGCTTCTTCTATGGTATACGCTGGTTCTTGAAGCGCCTTACAACGTCTCTTGTGAACTTTACTTCTCCAGTGTGAACGTAGAGCAAAATCTGTCTCATAATACCTGTGCATTTTCCATAAGCGTTTGAATGAAAGCCGACAGGTTGCAATGCATACTTGGCACATTCGACGCAGTAATGCTGAGCAAGACCTGGTTTTTCGAAGTCAAGCGCTTGTGCCTCTAACGCAGCACGGTTCTGAAAGATGGTAAGCATCAGTCCTGGACTATCACTATAACCTCGTACTTTTGGGTCAAGATCGATCAACTGTATTTGATCAAGGTCTCTTGTGCGTGCCTTTCCAGAATTACCATACAACATATGATCAGCAACTTCAATGGTATCAAGGGTTTGCTGACCCAGACATACCCTTGTACGCGATGCTCTGTGCACATCTCGCTGAGCATGATGAGTTCGCGAACGGCGTAGTCGTCCCATATCTTATATTGGTTTTTTTTTTTGGAAAGGAACAACAGTTAACGATTGTCCTGTAGATCCGGAATACATGAGCACTGCCACCAGTGTTATTGCGGGCAGCAGCCGTTTGTATTTCGTATCATTGTATGTACCGTATGACTATCTGGTGACAACATTACAGAAACCAATTTCAGGAGTACATTTTACAAAGTGTGCATGTAAATCGACAAAAAATCATCCTCATTAGATGTACAATCCTAGATATAACACCAGTCGACCACTGACGTCTTCCAAATCAGCAAGAGCGCAAAGATACACAGAATTCTCCAGTTATACTATATTACTGATTGGTCACGGCTTGTTCATTGCCTGTTCCCTACAGGCTTTCGAACAGAAATAATCAGTGCCGCTCTGGGGGTATCGTGAACACATGATGCAAGCCTCCTCATAACCTAAATTTACGCCTTCCCTGAAAATCGATCAGCATTAATGCAGAGAGGATTTCAAAGATGATACTAACTCTCGGTGCCCCACAGAGCAGTAATCAGTCTTGGCACCATTTTTATCGACATGGGATGGCTTCCCGCATCCAGGTATGATGCAAACTCCAGGGGTACGCCGAGAAGATACACTCTGCTTGGGATTGGACTGACCCGCTGTTTTGAGCGTTGAACGAGAGCCAAGTCTGGGTGGAGGAGGTATCGGGTTGTTTTCATCGCTTGAATCGGAGGGATAGGCGTCTAAATCTGTACCATCATCATCGTCCCCCTCCCCTTCGTCTTCACTAGAATCATCTACTACCATGCCTTAGTAACCAGAAAGACCCTGAAATCAAAGAGGAGCAATTACTTTGGAAGGCTGGAGTAATCACAGCAGGTGGACGTGCTGCTGCTGTATTAGCATTAATTGGCTGACGAACTGCCTTCTGAACGGCAGGATGAGGTGCTGGTTTGGCAGCAGGCCGTCCGGTGTTCACTGGTTGTACAGGCGGTGACAGTGCATTGGCCAAGGCTGCGCAATGCTTCCCGCAATAGTTAAAATTGTTGAATTTTGGCTTTTGGCCGCAGTACTAGATCGACAAGGGGGAAAGTTAGACCCTGATCGTCCATACACCACGATAGACCCACATCGCAGAGTGGCAGAGTTCTAGGCATTATTACTGGCTGTGTTTTTTTGGTACCTAATGAGGGTACCGCCTTCACCTTCGTTGTTGTTTTAGCTGTTGCAGCGGAGGCTCGCTGAACGGCCTGAGCAGCACAAGTCTTTCCGCAATATTTGTGTCCCGCGAATTTGGGCTTTGAATGGCAGTTCTTGGAGAAAGATGGCTGATTAGCATACACTCATGACGACATGAACGCAACGAAAAGAAGCGCGTACCTCACAAGCTCTTGTAGTCATCGTGCAGGGGATCGTGGAGTTCTTCGTATTGCTGTGGTCGATGATACGATCAGCGATATATAACCCCATCCCTCATCTTAGGAAAGTCATTTATGGGGTGTAAACGTTCATGCCTCATGCCTATGTCGTGCGACATGAGCGTGGCTTAAAGGAACAATCCTAGCCAATCGATTTCCGTGCGGGCTTATCCGCTCCATCCTGCTTCAAATGTCAAGCTAGATGCATTCATTGCCTTTCCGGTGCAGCACACTGCCTGGCAGACATGGGGTATCCCATTCATCTACCGTACAATGAGTATTACCTTGATGATAATATCTTCAACGGAAATGAACATGGAACAAGTTCCGTAGCGCTAATCACTGCGCAGACTTGGATGATCGAAAAACACCATAGAACATAGATTATAGAGGATTATGACAAATAACAGGCCCTATCCATTACTAATATCAACCCACCGTAGGAACGTAGTTTCCATACCTTGGACTCCAATGCCACACGGAATGTATCAGGCAAAGTCAGATGACGATATAGATAACTTTTGAACGATAATTGAGCCAATTCAAGTTGGACAGTGTCACAGTTACTTATAAATGACTGGTGAACAGAGTTGAGATTTGAGAGCTTGACGGAGATGACAAAACTAAACTAAGTATTGGATTATTTATGCACACTTAATTAATTATGATTGCCCATGCTTTGTATACATCACAATATACCTCGGAATCATCGCCTCTGCTACACGAACAACGACTTGGCCATTGTGCACAACCTTTTGGTATTCTAATCAGAAACTATTGAAACAGCCAGACTTTCGGGCACGTACCGTTGAGGACTTGGTTGGAGGCTTATGCAGGAGGACATCACAGGCGATCATGACGCGGAAAGGAGAGCTCAAGCACGATGTTGCATAGATATCTGCTCGAGCAGGGTTCTTGGAAGAGTATAGACCATCTCCATACCTGCCATGCCACATCAGCCAACTGGGAAAAACCAGAGACTCAACATCGTCTCACCGGCCCTTGTTATATGGAGCACCAAAAGCTATGTTTTTGAATGCGGACCTTACAACGTTGCAGATGCCACACGAATTCCAGCTACAAAGTTTGGGGCCTTTGGTTCCTATATCGCAGATACATTGAGAAGCATGGAACGTCCGAAGCCACTGCAAGTTGGTTGCCAGTGATTCGAGTTTCTGTCTGTGTTTTTGCACATCCTCAAATGATTGGTCTAGTATCAACAACAGATAATGCAAACTTACCGATATGCATCCTTTTCTGCGGCCACCTCCGATGGGTATGAAATTTCGTACAATTTCTCCACGGTTGCTGACCCATGTGTCGTGCGCCATTCACTAGACCACTCTCGTACAACTGAACCACATTGTAAGCTCCTATCTCAATCCGATAAACGTTTCGGCAACAAACATTCTCTCCATACAGTGCTCGAATTGTAAATTTCCCGAAGACTTGTTTCAGTGGGAGGCTTTTCAGCGCCGCTTGAGATCCCCACTTCCTGTAACTTGGATAATAGGCCCTTACCACTGGATTTCACTGCTGAATTTCCTCCTTTCCTACTGTGGCATCAGGATTCAGGTGATACCCACATTACGGACCACTCACTTTGCATGATTTTCGGAGCAGAATCCGTTATATTTTGATGCTCCTGCAAGCTTACAATCATCTAACATGCATGTCTGGATTGTCTTCTCAGGTCTGTCCTGCGCACAAGTTCTGCTACAGTATGGATGTCGGACACCGTTCTTGTCGACATACTTTGGCTTAACGTTGCATATCTGAAGATCGTGGAGTCCGTTATTTCCCCCCGATGGTCCTACGCACGTCAAAACGGTGCTCACCTCACAGACATTATCCGAATGGTGCAGAGATTTGAGGATGTTCATGGTGGTTTTAGGAAGAGAGGATTTACTGGCTTATATCAAGAACCTAGAAACGTTGCTTCCGTAACTTTACCTCCAATTGACACACGGTATGTGCCAGGCAACCGATACAGTTATGACAAGGCGCGCGCGGTGAGTGCTTGAGCAATGATACATCAGCGCCTACTGGCCGCAAACATGTCGATCGAGAATGAATCTTACAGCCACGAGGCAGTGTGGTCCCGGCGCTTTGTGTGTGTTCGCATGCCCTCACTGCGTCGCCGTCAAGAGGGTCAGTCCCACAGAGAAAACGCTTTAAAATTATACCCTGTGCTGTTGGATTGGGCGATCTTACCCTTCTCACCAAATCTCGTTTTCGCCAACACTCTTGCCATCTCTCCATCCGATGTCAAAATCTACCCCCCATTCGCCCGCTGACAAGTCCAAAAAGCCCTCTCCAACTCACCACGTTGACATCGCCCAAGCAGCACGCATCACATCTAACGAACCCCTGATCCCGAGCCCCCGAAAGATCGATAGTATCAAGAAAGCACTTGTTCCAAAACACGATCGGGGCTATCTCTCTGATGATAGTGCCAGGATCACTGCTGCTAAACGCACAGATGTAAAGTCCATCAACAAGTCTGCAGCACCCCTTCTTCCGCGACCACGCTCAGCGACGCCGAGTGACTCATCAACACCTTCTCGAATTCTCTTTTATCACGTCAATGCTCCTTATTATGGGTTTACCAACTTCTCTCCGGATCCTGTCGAGTATAAGGGTAAACGGTACCCCACGAGTGAGCACTTGTTCCAATCTTTGAAGGTGATTATGTTGCGAAATCGACCCGTATAATCATAATCATAATGTTCCCCCGGCTTGCAGTTCTTGGATCACCGCCCAGAACTAGCGGAGCATATAAGAACATGCTCTGACCGGCCTCGAATGGTATTCGACGAGACCCACAGATTCAATCCCGAAGTGCGTCCCGATTGGTTGAAGGTCAGGGTTCAAATGGTACATCTTTAAGCTAGCATTGGCGCATCCATTTACCAGCTTTGTATTGTACCTTAGATGGACGTAGTCCTTTGGCACAAATTCACTCAAAACAAACGCCTAAAGGACGAACTGCTCGGCACTGGAGACGCAGAGCTCGTTGAGGTACGTTGTTGCTTCCGTCGGATATAACACTGTTCGACGCACTTATGGCGTCAAAGGACTCTGATAAGGATGCGTTTTGGGGAGTAGGACCTGATGGAAAAGGTCAGAATCAGCTGGGAAAGGCGCTGGTGAGATTGCGATCGGAACTTCGCAAACCGTCGAGGAATACATGGGGCGATCATAGTGCCTAGTGAAGCAAAGATCTAGAAGGTCTGCTCTTACTACTTTATCATTGTCTTTGCAACCAGAGCTACTGTTTAAAAAAAGAAGATTGTGTCTGTAGATTACGATGGTCAACTCATCATTTTTATTCAAATGTTTTCTCGTGAGGAAGTCAAGTCTATACGATGGTGACGAAGCTGTTTCCGCAGAATAGACACCGTTGCACTGCTTCAAGAAGTTCTCTAACAATCACACTATGCGCCGCAACTGGTAACCAGTCTCCGTCCATCGATGATCCTTGCGAGATCGGCAAAAACGCTTTGCGACTGCATCCGATGCACGTCCTTACCATCGACGTCGCAAGGATGAATGATGTCACGGAACATCGGCCTTTGTACCTAAATGAGCAAAGTTATCGAATGATAAAAGGGAGCAGATTTACCCCATGTATGGCCATTAGAGCACATCGCCCTTGTGATATCTTGCAATGGCACTTCAACGTGGCAAGCCGGGCACACTTCTTGCAAAGCTGCCACAGAAGGATCGATGTCGATGGTAGCATTTACCGCCTCGGATAACTGCTGTGCTTCAGAGGAAAGGTCAGGCGGAGATCCTGGGAGAAGTCCCTGCACGACGATCCGGAGTACAAAAGGGATATCGGCAGCTGAGGACAGTCGCATAGAATACCACTTCAGATATGCACGATAGATAATCATATAATGCGAACTCACGAGCGAGTATAGCTATTAGTGCCGTTATATGGCGCATTAGAATTCGGAGAACTCGCTGAGAAATTGCAGTCAACAGGAATTGGGCAACTTGGCCACAGCTTGCTTGCATTTCTGGCGTTTTTGATAATTTCTTCCGAGGCGTTAGACGCAAGAGAAAATGTTGAGACAAGCATCTTACCCAACACATATCAGCCAAGGAAAGCTTCATGCGTAGCGACAATAAACTTTCCCATCCGAAAAAGTGGGTTACAAAGCTCTGTCTCAACTGAGCGTTAAACTCCGGGACCAAACCCTGAGTCCATGGTAGTATGACGATGGATAACGTGTCGTCAATGGCCGGAGATTGTTGAAGCATCTCAAGGATTTGCGGATATATGTGAACAAATCTACCGCTGTTGCATAAATGAATGAACGTGGAGCGAAGTCGGAATATGGGGGTGCTTCCAGGTGCTAGATACAAAATATATGTTTCGAACGTTTGAGCAAGTTTGTCAATTGACAATCTCTCTTACCGCAATGAATATTTCCCAGAGCTACTGCAGCATTTCGAAGGATGGTCTCATCACCCAATTGCCACATAGGGGCAGCAAGCAGCATAAATTCATGCCTCGCTTCATGCTTGTAGCTAAAATCTGATGGTCGTAATGCTCTAACAATCTTATCAGACTCTCCAATCAAAGAGCGAGCACGAATACGACCTACTCATAAATCCACACCAGCGTCGACAGCCCATCATATGAGACCATGCCATTTATGCGATTAACGTCAATGTGTTCGATGCCACCAGGAGTTGCACGCGCGAAAAACATCCGCGACACTTCCGATAGCGCTCCTGAGCTGATCGAAGTTTCCGAGGACTGCGAGTTCCATGACGGATCGCTGCGTAAATGGTGCACAGCATGAAAAGAACCATCGAATAATGCCACGATTAACATGTCTTGTGCAGGGATGTGTGAAATGCCTGATACTGGGCTGAGTGCAGATGATTCAGAAGACAATCTTTGATTCTGAAACTGGAGCACTCGGTGTCCGATGTCTTGAGACCAAAGGTGAAGAAGACCTGGAGAGCCAAAAACCAGTATCGGCTGAAGGTGGGAGGAGAGTTCAGCTATTGGCTGGACCGATCCAAGCTTGCATCTTACCCTATCCCACGACACATCAACCCATGTCAGCGCTGTGATACCTCTGCCATCAGCAGCATGTACTGAATCAAGTGATCCGTCGAAGCTGACAGTCGGAGTGCATTGGGGTGAAAAGCCAATGTTTGAGACTACTTGAATGTTCTGTACAATTTTGAGGAGACGAATGTAGCCATTGTCAGTGGCGTATGCCAAGATAGATTCACCTGCACGATAATAAACGATTAGATGGGGGGTATGAAAGCTGCATAGCAACAACGAACAATGTCCTTGGCTATGAGTCACCCACGGGGACCATGCAGTTTGTGTTATCCAGCGATCGCTAACCTTCAAGCTACGAATTTGAAAAACCGAATTCAAATCTCGATTGAACCTGGAATGTTTCAATACCAAGAAGAAAAGGGAGCCAACTATCAGACTTGCTTGAAGAAAGTCAAAAAACCCGCACGGCTTCCTAAGGCAAGTATTGATGCATCTATGGCAGGGGCCGGAGAAACACCAAAGTCAGGTTGTTTCGACCACGCTAGACCTAGGTGAAAACTTGTGAAAAAAAGTTGGAAGATCATCAACTAAACCTTACTTGTGACTTGCGCTTGAAGAGTCTTCGCCAGAATTTGTTCATCTGCCTGGGTTAAAAGGTCAAGTAGCAATGCGGTGACATCTTGAATCTGATTCTAATATGAGCGATAACACAAAATTTGTCGAGTGTTCGAATCATTACATTCATCCACTCTCCTTTGAGATGATTTTTTGTTGTCGTCCACAAAGAAACTTCCATGTTGGAATTCAAAACCGCTAGTACACATCTACGTATCGGCTTGTTAGGCGTCCCCGATTTATCGCGACCCTGAAAATATACCTCCCACGAGAGGTGACATTGCTCGGAGAACATGCGACACTCCGAATAGCCACATCCAGAGAGCCTAAGCTAAGGGCGGCCCAGTCTAGGTGATATGGTAGAAGATAGAGAGCACAAAATGAGAGAAGCAGACCTTGACATATAGTAGACCAATTATATCCAGGCACTTTCGCGGTTTCTATCATCGTTCGGAACCATCCAAGTGGCCTTTCACTCTGTTCATCCTCCAAAGGCGATTTGATGTCAGCAGGGGTATTGAAGTTAATTCCTGTGTCGGGTGTCTGCGATTGATGTAAAATTAACATCTGTGAGCCCTTAGGAGAACTTTACGAACCAGGATGTGGACCGCGGATTTCGTGACAAGGCAGATTTGCCCATCTTCACACCACTGCAGACACCTCTGGGATGGATGAGAAATGACGGTTGGTACAGATAGAGCAGTAAAGATAGGCAAGTTGGACATTTTATTGGTGCTTATATGCGGTTTGTTTTTGATAATTCGCTAATGCATGCCCATATGACTTCAATATAAACAGCACGTTATAGGGAGAGTGAAAGGCCGCGATGAGACGGAGTTCTAGGAAGCGTTGATCTTCACGCTTCAAGCCTCAAGCTTCAAGTTTAAGCAATGAGTAAAATGGATGGATGCGCGACAAGACTAGAAATGTCGTCGGTGTGATTGCTTCCGAAGTCGCCACGTGCTTCTATATCGGGTGACGGCGCCAGCTGAAAGAACATGAATTGGTCATCCGAGTCATGCAAGAGGTAGCATCACTTCAATTCGTCGAGCATCTCGTCGATTTTTCTCCTTAACAATCTCTTGAATGTTGTGAATATTGAAAATTGTATTTTGCTACCCACCTCAGGTCCGAGGCTCAGGACTGGTTTCGAGCCAACTGTACAGGATGATCTGATTGGCAGTTTTCCCCCGAAGATGGTGAGCCTCCACGAGTTGAAGGAATTGAAGGTAATGTACGGCACCATTTCGAGTTGCACGGAACCGCAACTAAAAGATGCGATGATCCAAAGACGCAGAGTAAATACTTAAACTTACAGCGACGAACACACCACGTACTGTCTGTCTTTGTGAGAGAACTTAAGCTCATGGTAGGGTCAGATCCTTGCTTGATTCGTTGTGCAGAAGTTCAACATTCAGCGACAAATCTCATCTACGGAGCATGGAGTGATACTCGGTGACGATATTCATCTGTCGACCAAATTTGTGTTCAAATATGGCCATGTATTACATGGGTTGAAAATAGGTTCGTCGCTGTCATTATGAGTTTCAAACAGTCCTTAACCCTAAGGTTGTTCCCAGTCATGATGTCCATTTTCTCACATCATCCACTTTTAAATGGAAAATTCATATCATGGGTTACCTCCCAAAGATTTATCGGATGTGCTTCTAGCTCGTTTAAATACTGAAGAAAATTGATCCCCCCCGTGTGGAAATGTCGCGAAATCAACTCTCGAACAACGATATCAGCTTCCAGCATTAATGTGATTTTCTGCTGAGTGAACATTTGGTTTGTTTCTACACACATAGTCAACAGTATTAAACACGTATAACCGCCAAATAAATTCTGGCGTTCTATAGCACATACTTCGACCACTGAAGGTGGAGGCTTCAGGCTACGATTAGGGCAGGTATGTACAGTACGATTCCGAGGGAAACATGAAGCTTGTCCGGCTTATAACCCCAGTAACTTCCTTTAGGTATTTTGGAGCTCATCCGGATGTTGTTACCGGCGAGGCAGATCCAATTAATTCTAATTTGAGCATGGGTACGTTTGGGGTGTGGCCTTGCCAGCCCCCCTATCATCCCTCGGACAAACTCTCAATAACTGTTTGTTGGGCCACGAGCAATACTCTCGGTCTTACTTCGGTGCGGGTGTGTTCCTGCGACCGATGTGGGAGTTGGCACTTCTCATCCAATTAGCCCATTGTACTACCCCGCATCAAAAAAAACCTCGCCATATGAGCTGTGGACATCATTCAAGTTGGGTATGAAATCGAACATCTTACCAACGTATCTACCGTTGCTCATGCAGATATCAATCATGAAGAACTTGCAAGGTTTCAGTTTGTCTGCTGGCACAGGTTCGCACAACTGTTATGGTCCAGAGATTCTCTTGACTTCGCAGTTTCAGGTGCTGTTTTTGTTCCTCTTTCACCTTGGACCTGTCAAACCTCCGGAGACTTATCTCTAGCGATGCTAGAGTTCCAACAATTTACGGAGCCGATAAAGCTACTTTATGCATAACCCACAAAATCCCACAACCAAGACAATTATAATCAACCCTTGGAAAATCCATACAAATCATTCACTCGAGCTGTCCTGGTACCAGAGTTTACCACTTACTTCAATTTAGGCCGCCGGTGAGTTATATTTACCGATCTATCTTTCGTACGCTGGCCACAATTAAATACAGCATATCCCATGCGCATATGCGGTCATATGAGTCTATCAGTTATTACCGCGATCACACCGGCTTGATAACAATAGTACTGTATCAATATCGAGAAATTTCCTGCCATGTATGTATTTGCTGAAATCAATGCCACGTCGAAATGCAGGTTTGCATGGAGAATCCGTTCGAAGCCTACTGACTGTATGATTTTCTGTCAACAACGACCGGACTTCTGACTTCTTGTAATCCAACTCATGGGCTCTAAGAAGAGGAGATCATCCTGTGTATCACGGACTTAAATGCCATCACAAGTATCGAAGATACGAAGCCGATACATATTAACAACTATCTGGCCGCATGATATGATCACGTTGATTTCAATATATAGACTTCGGACACAGAGGACATCAAATCTCGAGGCCTTGATTTGATCACATACATTCATTCTATTTGGGGCATTCCAGACGCCGAAGTACAAACGATATCAAGTGACACACGACCCCTTGTACAGCATGGAGAATCCCCCAAAGCCGCTATGCTATCTCCTTAGTCGGAAGACAAGTCTGGAAAGTACATACCAGCTATTTTTCAAAGCCGCGACTGTGCTCCACTGGCACACTCGCAGATGAGAAGTTCCGGTCTCTGATTGTATCACCTCCTGCCATCAGCATCATATCACAGGTCTCGGACTCGGATTCGGTGATAGCATTGATCCCGTACCACTGATCGGGACAGATGCTGCAAGGACTCTCTCACAGATACAGGAAGTACAAGCGCTGATATAGCTATCTTCAGCGACAGGTTTCGAGAATGTCCGTGACATGTGTAGGCGTCAGGATAATAGATTGCCAGGCGCCACGGAGTCATCCATGCGTAACGAAAGTGAACTGATCGATCCATATGATTGCTCCAGATTGTGTACCCCGTTCCCTCTGACAGCCGGTGTCATGTCCATCAGATCCGGTGATGGGTAGAAGCCACCATGGTGGTAAGATGGGCAAAGATGGGTCCCTCCGTGGACTTCTAAATCGGCCACCAATGAAAAGCACGTCATCAGACCCTGCGGTGTCATTGGATCAACGTTAAGGGCAGATAGTAAGAACGTTCAAACGTGGCAAATGAAGTTTAATTCGAAATCGCGGATAACTTGGATCTGCAAGCATCGGCAATGCGATGTTTGCTCAAGAACAGCAGTATGATTTCTGGCATAAATAAGTACTGCAAAGCTTGAAGAGTCCAAGATGCGGGCGAATGCGTGATAATACAACGAGTCTCCAAGAAATGGTTATAAAGTACACGGAGAGCGAGGGCTTGGCACAGTTTATACGAACGAATACTGCTACTGTGAATGGGCACCAAGTTTCAAAATAATTACGAAGAATGCAACCAGGCGAAAATAACGCGAGTTGATGAGCATGATCTAGTATTCAAATTATGCTAGAGTTAATTCTTGTAGCGAACAGGAGGCATGGAAGCAGTTTTTTTTGGGCAGCCAGTGGCTTCTCCACGGAGCTCCGGGCAACCAAAGAAGCATAGGCAGCGGTGTTCACGCTTATTACGCTACCGTTTCGTGGACACTCGGGGGGCGCATGTCCACATGGTGCTGTAGGCGAGGGGGTGTCCGCTGGCGCGGAGGAAGAGCATGCTCGTGTCCACGGTCTGATGCAGAAGGGTATGTTGCCGAGCGGACAGGCGCATCGATCCAGGATTGGATTTGGGGAAGAGTGTCTGGATGTTGCGGTCTCCTTGATTCAGGTATATTTGCCAGAGGTGCAATAGATGGGTGAGTATAATGGTATGGGGCAAGAGGGGGAACATGAGTGGAGATGGGAGGGAGTTGTGTTGACTGCGGTGGAGTCCTTGGCCTCATGGTTGAAGTCGCCAAAGGACCCCGTCGATGAGGGAATTGGTCAGGTCTCGACCGACCATGTGTCCGTTCAAAAAGCCCGCATTTGTTGCAAAGCTAGGAATACATATTAGATTTGACTAGTAATAAGGCGAATTGGATCCAACTTACAACTTTCCCAGGACTAAGGTTCGAACGCCTCCATGTCGAGGTATCAGTGGTACTGCAATTATAGCATCGCCTGCGGATCCTATCGCTCAACTTCGTGGCAGCATCGTCTGTGTAGCCAACGGCGTGGTAAGTTTGCCCGGGTATAGGGTATGAAAGAGAGCCATCTCGTCCGTTCCCAATAGCACTATGGGCAAGTCCAGGGCTCGTATACGCCGTAGACACATGATATGGGTGCGAATCATGTGAATGCCGGTGCTCAGGGTATGGGCGGCTGTTATAAGCATAGCTGTGCGACACTCTCCCAGCGTCTCGTACAGGGTCGTGTGGGTATGGTCTCGACGACTGCCGTGCAATCTGATCTTGATGATAGTAGGCGTCAGAGTACGTAGAATGTGAGTCTATCTGGTGATCTGGTGGTGATCGACGAGGGGGAGGGGACGATACCGAAGAGCGATCTAATGAGGAAACAGAAAGGGAGGGAGAGTGTGAAAGCGTTGCGATCGGAGGGGGTGTAGGGCGACGGTAGGAATGGTCGTAACGGTAATCATATTCGCGTCTATGACTGTTCCAGCGGTCAGATGTCGCGTCTACGTCCTTGGTAGCAAATACGTACGAGGACGGCATGGGCATTGATTCAACGCGGTGAGGCATGTGGAGTGGTGGTAGTGCAGGCGCGTTGAGGTCAACTGGGGAAGAATGAAAGCCAATGGACGAGTCGTTGAGGGAATGCTCCGATTTAATAAGTGGGAAGGATGATGAGAACTGTGATATCAATCAAAATCAGATGAAGGCCGGCATCAGAACAAACAAAGGGCATACACCGCGCTGATCAAAGGGATCAGGAAGTCGTAAATTTGGCGTCAAAGCTGTTTCTTGGGATCTCGTGTCTGAGAGCGTGTGCGCAGAGTCTTGAGATATCAAAGAGTCCTGTGCAGGAGTCGGGAGTCCGATATCACGAATGCGATGATCAGATGGAGGCGTGAACTCTTCTCTGGAAGGAGAACGCAGTGAATCTGATTGCTGGGAACTGTTACGGTTATCCCTGAGGATTGGCAAGTATGAGAAGGGTACAGAGACACGGTATTTGAGTACTTGCCAGGAATTCATTTTGTTTGGCAGAGTGCGTCCGAAGTGCGGTGCAGCGGTCTGGTGATCCGAGTGGGAGAACATGGGTCCTGGGGAAAGGGGAAACGAGAATTCTGGACGACATTCGGCGTTTGAAGAAGACATCGCAAGGGAACTGGAACTATCAGAAAGAATCCGTCAAGCGAAACCTCATATTTTTATTTTTAATATCCTTTTCGGGACATTATGGGACCTAAATACCTTGTAACCCAATATCCTCAATCGGAGATTTAATCACCCGCTTTCGCAGACCAATCCGGCAATCTCGGCACTCTCCAGCTATTCTCACATTTGCTGTGGCATAACTGGCATCTGCATTCTTTTGGGTCGCCGACATTACGAAAATCCCAGCGACTTTCCCTCGGATTCCATTTTCCAATCCTTTTTGCGTTCCAAAGGCGATGATTGCAATCCAATTCTCTTTCAGCGCCATCAATCGGGTTTTTATCCACGCGTTTTGCGGTGTATCAGCTATACGCAGCAGATTGAGAGATAAAAACATGTCTAGGCGCCGCGACAACTCCCAGGTTCCTGACTGACATTCTATAATTGTTAGGATATAATTGTATGTTGGGTATCATCTTGATCACCTACCCTATCAATGCGACCCTGTCCATCAGATTTCGACGTGGTTCATTTCAGATGCCATACGCACGCCGCCGGGCGCTCGACATCATTATCGTCGATATCCTTCAGGGCACCTCCGTGCTTCCGTTTCCGACCATTCCGCAACAGTCCGCAGCTACACGCACCTCCCCTACATGTGCCCATACATAACTAAACTAGCACGGGTATCCGTGTTGCACACGGACTTTTCCTAAACAGATCGCGATGCGGCTCCTGATCTCTGATAGTCCAGGCTTGTGGTATGTACTATTTTTGATGTGCATCTTTTGTGTCATACTTTCCTGAATCGTCCTCGCTGACTATGGACGTTTGCTTCTAAACACGAATACAAGGACAAGTCACACGCTACTCGAATAGACTGGCATCGTTTCAGCTCAAGAAGGTGGTACAGAATCTGTCTAAGGCCTAGTCGTAGAAATATTGCTCGATGACTCGTTTCAGCTTGCTCTTATTCTCGATATAGAGATAAAGCCGTTCACAATACGGATGAAGGTGCCTATCACTGTTGCAACAAATTACATTGATTGTGATGAGCGTTTTTTCGAGATTATAGGGCCAACTGAAGATCTTGATGTAACAAGTCTGCAGGACATCCGATTCATCAGGTGGGTGTACCACGATATCTGTCTCATGGATATGCCGTGCAACACAGCCTCGAGCAACTATACGGATTGTTGAACTTCGTTTTACCACAGCATTTCGCGGCGACTCACGTCCCGCTTCCTGATAGCGATAGGGGGCATATTAGCGCGTCCAATCATGCACAGATTCACAAAGTTGTATATGAAACCCATCTTAATTTGATCTTGGACATATCTGCCTAGCATTTCGTGATTGTGATCATCGCACGTTTGGATCTCTTTAACGGAGTTTGGGACCCAAAGGCGACCGGCGGCTGGTGCACGCGCTTGCTGCCATCACCAAGTTCGATTAGCAACCATGATGCTGGTGGTTGGTCAAGGATGTGACCAAGTTTTGATTTTAAATGACTGGTGTACCCGTGGTTTTGATCGTGATACTTCACTGCCGCTGTCGATTGTTTCAAAGATGTGCGTACTTCTTCACAAAAATATGGCTTACATAGTGAGAATCGATACCAGTTTCGATCTCTTTTTACATTCACGCGCTAGAACTTGAAAGCGATGGTATGGGCTAAGCAATAGACGACACTGGTGGCCATGTCCGTCGGTACTGCTCGGTACTGTACCTCAAACGGATTGCGTTGTAGTCGCACCTGGACCTTTTTGATATCCCACGTTTGGTTGTTCATTTGAGCTTCGTTGACAAAAAATTATAATGGCTGTTTTGTAGCCAAAGCGTAGAGGGTTCAATCTAAAAACGTTTCTTTGAACCGCATCGGTTACTTACATAACTTACGAAGTTGCTGCCGTGGACGGCGGTCACGACTCCCTTATATGGCATCATAAGGTGGCTTTGTCGGGCTTACTTTGACTGGGATGTTCCAATTCCACTGTGGACTACATCCACAGGCTTCACAAACAGTGCAACAGTGGTCAACGTATAAATTTTGAGTGTTTTTTTATCTTTAGCCAGTACTCCAGCTTCGAACTCCCATCAGATCTGATCTCTGAACACCATCATCTTGAACCAACAGATATCTGCAACTCGTTTCCACTAGCTGTTTATAAACACCATCATATCAGCAAGATTAGAACCATGCAAAGATCACACATCTCACGTTCCATCCCCCAAAGAGGCTCGGTTCAGGCTATGTCTTTCACCGGGGCAACTCACAGTGAAGCGATGGGTGTCCTTCGATATTTTCTCAACAACACAACTGCACAGGAACTTCAGACCTCCGTTCTCAGTGCACTCTCCCACCAAACATTGTTCTCTAAAGATGTGGAAGATCTCCTCGCTGCTCTCGAAAGGCTCGGAATTGTCCCGCCACTTGCACGGACTGCAATATCAGAAACCCACCCGCGCCATTGTGTGCGGTGCCACAATCCTTATGTGGAACGCGATAACGGATTGCGAGCATGTCGTATCCCCCATACCGATTTACAGCTTACAGTGCCAACTGTCCAAGCGAACAGCGCCACTGGAACAATCAGCACCACCGCTCGCACACATGTGCAACGCAAATTCAGCTGCTGCAATGCCCCAGTCGGCGTCGATGTAACTGTTCAAGGCATGCATTTCGTGGGAAGGCATACCACATTGACGGCCAATGTTGTCTATAACGCAATTAACGTCAAGACCTGTGGGGAAAGAGGTTGTAATGCTACGAGACCTGTGTCACAGCAATGATTGTGAACTTTATGGCCGTTGCTAGATATAGGTAGAGATGTGGAGGTCTGGTTGAACAATGTACAACGTTAGCAAATGCGACAAGCCTCTAGTAGCTGAGGTTGTTGTAACAGAACTTTTCGTTGATCAGCTAGCAAATTACTTTGATGGTGTCCAGATTGCAAAACCAGTGGCCCCGAGAAGTGAGACTTACTGTAATACCAAGAGCGAATTTGCGTCGGCTATAGAGGTTGCGTTGCATCCTGATGGCCAGAAAATCATAGATGCGTGTGGCTTCGCAAAGTACTATTCCTACCAGAAACCCACGTCATGATGCTAAACTTACCAGACAAATGAGTCACACTCCCCAACGCCGTGCTAAATATCTTGTCATGGTTGTTCATTTCGCCAAGTTTCGTATCGAATAAGTGAGAGATCTTGTCCACTGCGGAACACCCCATCTGCGAAAGAGACATTGCGAGCCTCCAGTTTACCGAAATATTTTATCTCCTCGATTCGACGCTATTTTTGCGTTATACATGGATGACCACATCAATGGCGCGGGACAGTAAGTGCTGATGTGCCGCAGGATATGGAATATAGTGCGCTCTAACCGTGGGTATTCATGCAGGACAGTAGAGATACGGGTAAAAAGAAATTGGTGTCGTCATGGTGTGAACGAAACGATGGTCGCCCAAACGGATACCAAAGAAAGACAAGGGGCGATGGCTTGAGATCGAGATCGAGACCAAAGGGGATAGAACAGAATGCACTGTCACGGTCTAGTCGTAGAGTTTTTTGGCCCAGGAGCTAGGGGAGACACCAAATGCAACAAAGTAGCGAGAGGAACATTCCCGTCAATGAAGTCATTTTACCGCGTATGTGATTCCGGAGAATTTTTTGAGTCCATTTTTCCGTATCCTGTAATGCGACTGAAACTAGTGGAAAGTGGAAATTCGAAAGTCAGCTTATGCTTTACGAGTAGTTGGTTCGTATTTTTGAATCATTACGAAGTATACGGGATCAACTGATGATGTCGCGATCGAACGATGCACACGGATCAGTCAATCCCTGGGTCAAAGCAGAATTCTAAGTGAATATTTTGCGGGCATGCCGGCTCAGAATTTTCGATTCCTGTGCGGTACGTAGAACTATCGTCAATTAAAAGTTCTGCAGCCTCGCAGTCAGATATATCCTTATCTGGAATGAAAAGGGACCAATAACTATTTCCTCTTGTAGGATGAATGGTTCCGTATGGCGGTATCTATTCACTATGACTCGAGTGATCTGAAGAAAGAGGTTATGAAACGAAGGGTACCGAGGGAGTTGTCGCAACATTCTATCTACTTACCAGCCATGAACCCTAAAGAGACAGTGCGACAAGGATACGATGGCCTGTCGTTCTTATACCGTAAAGACGACGCACAGCCCATGCAGTACCAAGAGTGGATCGCCCGGTTGCTAAAGGTATTACCTCCCCCTCCACTGGCAGCAAAAATTCTAGACATCGGATGCGGGTGTGGTGTACCGATTTCGCGGGATCTTGTGCAAAAAGGACACGGGGTAACAGGAGTGGACATCAGTAAAGTCCAGATTGAACGGGCGAAAAATCTCGTTCCGAAGGGCTGGTTTTTCCAAGCGGATATCGCGTCGGACGAACAGTTGGCTGATGCGATACCATCATCCGACTACTTTGATGCCATTGTGGCGCTATACGTCCTTTTCCATGTTCCTCTCAACGAACAAGAGATGTTGATGAAAAGAATGGCATCTTGGATGAAGGAGGGAGGGCATTGCATCATGACCGTTGGGATTCAACCTTGGACAGGCGAGGAAAGGGGTTGGCTTGGTAGCGGAGAAGATACCAACATGTGGTGGTCGCAGTCGGGAGTTGAACAGTACAGAAAATGGGCTACAGAGGCAGGATTCGAGATAGTAGAGGATGAACACGCGATTGACCTTGTGGGAGGAAGTGATGGACATCAGTTCTTGATGCTCAGAAAGCGGGGATCTGGAGCGACTGTATAGTTGACATACAACTTGAATGAACATGAACATTCCACAAGTCTTGTTTTTGTTTTGTAGGACCGGCAGCGCAGAAAAGACTGAATTTATTCTGAATGATGTGCTAGGGGAGACCATGCCCATTCGCTCAATCTGGTTTTAGATGAAGGGATATGAAAATTCAATAGGTTGGAAAAAATGTTGGCGAGCATTTGAACGAGCAAAAAGGGCCCAACCGGGAATTGAACCCGGGACCACGCACATGCTCACCACACCAGGTGTGGGGGAATAATCCCGAAGCGCGTATCATACTACTAGACCATTAGGCCGATGATGCTCTTCGAGCTTCAGACTGCTATGGATCGCGCAACTTATCTTATGCGAATCATGATCAAAAGCATCAGTTGGTTTCGCCCGTCCGAGAAGCCACATCAACGAACTGGCCACGTCAATCATATCGCGGATTCAACTAAGGTATGCACATGATATGAAAAAAGAACGCCTGGCATGCCAACAAGGGCAGGATATCCTAGTAGGTCGATAGGCCGTCAAGAGGTTGACCAGACCTGGAGCATTGATACTCTAATTACAATCCTCCAAGCTGATCTCGAGGCCGGGAATTTATCAAATCGGTGCGTATGATCTGATCTTCACAATGTTCACATACACGTTAACCTCTCTATTCACATCTGACAGCGGGATGGACCTTATGCAATTCCTGATTGTCTGTTTGTCTTTGCTGCAATCAAGCCCACCATTCTTGTACTGACAATACCATACTTGCAGTCAGGTCTCTTCGTGTGGTTCTATCTGTTCGCTGAGCAGGCGATTCCTGAGACTGGGCATGCACACCATCACAATGTCTGATGCTGTTTCCCCTGTTTAATGTTTTCATCGATGTCGATCTGGGTTGGAATGCAAGAGTTCAACGCGTACATCGAACCTCGCAAAGCATCCAGGTATTCCGCACTCTGAACTTGTCCATGTGTGCACTCAGATGTTGGAGAGTCCCTGCACCTGAATTTGACCTGCGTCTGCCCGCGCGGCGCTTTATATTAAAAAATTCCTGTGCGGACTCTTAGCTTTCACAGATAAGTTGTAACTAGCGGGGGACGTTCAATACTTTACCTTTATCACGCAGGGCCTGCGGCAGACCTGAAATAATGATTCGGGTACGGGTGCAGCGGAACTTTGCAAGGTATTTTTTGAACTCAACAAATTTACACCATAATTGAGCGTTGTTCAGGCAATACCACAGAGGTGGATGGACGCTGCCGTTGGAACACCGATATCAGTCCCTTCCAAGTTTGCCTCAGCTAGTCATTCGGGATTGTGTGCCACTGTCGGCGAAGTTATCATTGGCGTAAGATAGTACAGCCAATTCACCAATAACTTGAGTCTAGCTCTGTACGAGGTTATCAGGTTATCAGGTTTACGGTCCGCAAGCTTAAGTATCTATACCCATTGCCTCACGCGCATGTTCTTTCAACATCTCTCTGGGAATGCTCCTCGACTGGCTTTTCGTGAAAGGAAGAGTAGGTACGTTCTTCAATAAATCAAAGTTCACGTTCCGCTCCAGTCCACATCATTTCAAACTACAGTGCGTTCATACAGTTATCACTATCCATGGTCTAGCAAGTAACAAAAAATGCGTAATATACAGTGCACACAAACATTGATCGTCCGTAACACGTAGACACAGGTTTCAAAGTCCTGACAATGTGAACAATGAATAACAAGCAGATCGACCCAACCAACCAAACAGCACCATGCCAATTTCGTTGACAAGCCAAAGAGGCTCTCAACGTATCACTGATGTAAGGGGTTGAGAAGAAGATAACAGTCATTGTGGCATTCTCAACGGAGAATAACGACCTTGTGGCGGTGACAATAATGTCGTCGGTGACGTTGTCAGCAAATAAACAGGACGGGCTTGGTGCATTTCGGGAGGATTTGCACCGTTCTCCGGGCTCGATACGCCTGGAGGTGGAATACCTGACGGGTACATGAACAGCGGTTGCGCGACATATGCAGCAGGATAACCGTAAGGATATAATGGGTTTCCGTGGCTGTCGGTAGAGCCTTGCTGTGAGGGAGGACTTTCACCTGAAGGTGTATGCGATCTGTTTCCATGCGGATATTGATAAAGGAGATTGGCAGATGACCCGGGAACATATCCGGGATATTGTTGGTGATGGTAGTAGTGTGGAAGGACGCGAGCACTGGGTGGACCTGCCAGGAGGTCTAGGGAGCGGTCGTGGCGAGTATTATACCAAGATGCAGATGGTTTTGAGTCTCGTTGCCTTCTGTATTTGGCACGGCTCGATTCTCCGGGTTTGTACTCTACAGCAACACGAGAGGAAACCCATGGGAGTTCATTGAGCTCGCGGACGAAACGCTGGACGCGGACGAATTGCGTGCCGATGGATGTATCTGATGGGGCTCGGATAGGTGATTCCATTTTGGCGAAGTCGGATCCGGGTTTAGGGGAAGCGAGTACTGGGCTGCGGATGGCTTCTGCAGATGGATGGAATGTATGATGCGGAGTTCTCAATGCACTGCTCGAAGATCCAGGGTTGTTATCATGCTGTTCGTAAGAATGCTCGTGTACTGCGGATAGCGTTAATCTCTCCCGCCGCATATCTCCTGGAGTACTTGGGTTGGTGTTCCCGTTTCCATTCGCAGGCCCATTCATGGGTATACGGGGGGAGACAGGATGTTCGGGAGCAATTTCCACGGACGGCATATCCATGCCCTCAACATACTGCACGTCTGAAAGAGGCTGCTCGAAGTTGAGCTGATCATTCGACTGGTATCGCGGAAGTGGGTCACGATCCAAATCAATGGTGTTTGTAGTATGTTGACGGGGGTTCTTGCGGTCTCTGAGCCGGCCTTTGGACATGATTTTTGGAAGTCTCCTCAATCCGTTGACAAATCCTCCGACGAAATTTCTCGATTCACCTTTCCTCTCTTCGCTGAAGCCATACCCCATTTCTGGATGCACCATACCGTCTTCCTGAAATTCGTGCATGTGTCTTTCTCCCTCAATTTCACCTCCCGCCGTGACAGTCATGAATTCATCCAACCAGTCAGATTCAGTCTGTGGACGAGAGATGGTATTGTGGACATGATCCGCTGGGGGTGTAGGGATAGGTATTGGCTGTGGCGGTGGAATCCAGCGGGGCGTTTGCGGAGTATGTGCGCTAGACGGTTGGTGGGATATCCAGGTTACGTCCCTAATACGAGTCTGGCTCTGTCTTCGAGGTTCAGGTTGATAGTCTCGGTAGTCACTTGGAGAACGTGGGGCATAATTTGGATCTATGCGAATATCGCGAGGAGAGTCTTGAAAGTTGATATAGTCTGTCATGGTTTGAAAAAGGGTTCAAAGATTTGAAGTTTATGTGCGTCGGGAATTCAAGGCCAGTTATGATGCAGGCCGACTCCAACGCAGCAAAAGTTAATGAGCGTATATGCAATTTTCGTTTGGCAAACACGAGGCAGCTGTGAGGATGGAATCCATACTAGGGTTTCGGTTATTGTCCATCCCTTTCCAATCATTGCTAAGTACATATAGTGTTCGGAAAAATATCAAGATGCAGCGCCAGATTTGTATTTTGTTGAGAGGGTACAACGTTGGGTTCATTCAGACCAATAAATGAGCACTCGTCCCAAATTCTCTCACAGTTTATTTTGTAGCTACATAGTATGTACATCTATGGGCGTTCAGCTAGAAACTTCCATCGGGAACAACACAAATCTCTCTCGCCTCCGTGTATACCACATTACATTCACCTTTCAAGCATGGTGACTAGTATGGTATCTGATATCCAGAAAGTCTTCATATAAGACTCCGAGTGTTCAACGTTTACTAGACCTCAGCATTGCGAGTGAGTGCTTCGACCTCGACTATGTCTTTTTCGATATTCCTCTTTGTAGCCTGCGGGGAATGGCTAGAGGAAACAACTTGTTGGCTCCTGCTAGTGACTCCCGCGTGCTGACCGTTGTATCTGGTTCAACCACTGGTGTGGATGCAGAGCTGTTGTGTAATTGATAAGACATTGTGAAAGGAGAGAAGAGATACGTCGGCGTGGGATGGTGATATGCTAATATCTCAATGAGTGAAGGAAGCTAAAGTCTATAAGATTTTAAAGAGACAAGTTGGGGGCGGACCACTCTGAGCCTCGGGGATGTTCAATTGCTTTTGAAGTTTGAACCTGTTTGAACCTACATGTTGAATCACGTGGAGGTACATTGTAACCAATCTCATCATGATGGATTGAATGACGTTTAACAACTGCAGACCCTTGCAACGTCAACTCAGACCTTTATTGGACAGTCGATCTGTTGTTAAAATAATACTGCACTTCGGATAAGTTCCTTCTTGCATCAAGTTCGTACTAACACTAAGTTATCAATATCACTCGTGCACTGGATTTACTTACTTTCACTTTATATAGTTTTGCAATCGGAACTGCTTACGGCATGTGATTTCTCACTTTCCCCGCTCCCACTGGCATCATATATAGGTCCAGGTCCAAGCAATAAAAATATTAACATGACATCCTCGTCGTCCCTATCACGTTCAATATCTCCTTCACATCCTTTTAAACATTCGACGAGTCTGCTTGTTGTGATTCCGGATAAAATCGACATCGAAGAAGAGTCAAGGTTGTATGACCAAATTTGCGATGTACGTCTGTCAATCTTCGTGTTCCATTATAATCAACGTCATATATAACCCGCAACATGATTGATTATACACAGGATCGATCCCGTCCCCTGCCCCAATCCCAAGCACCTTCATCCCGACGTGCCCCACACTCGCCGACCCGGAAGGGTCCGCCGTCGGTATTTTCCCGCGACATATGGCTCGGGGACAATTCAGGCGAGAGTCGGGCGTTTGCGCGCGACGTGGCGATAAGCGGGTGGACGAGTGTAGGTGACAAACTGGGGGGTGCATATATAGGTGCGTAAATTGCGTCCTATATGAACTTTGCTGCAATCTTTTATGTATAGTGTACGACTGTGTCATCCGGACAAAGGAGGGCACAACGATACATGCTCATAAGCGGTACAGTGCCTTTGCAGACCTAGACGAGGATCTGCGACGGACTTTACCTGTGCGTAGCCGGTCTCTGTTCTGCGCCATAAATACTAACCCATCCTTCTTGTCTTTATTTCGTCTGATACATCCTACATTGAACTGGCATCGTGCAGTACCACCTACATCATTTCATCCCTACCATTCCTCCGAAATCCCCCTTTGCTCGCTACAGACCTGCCTTCCTCGACCGTCGCAGGCGACAGTTGCAATATTGGCTCTCGGCCGTGCTGCTACATCCTGAGATTGGCGCCTGTCAGGCAGTGAGATTCTGGGTTATGGATTAGTCCAGGGATGGTTAGGAGGGTTAGGTGGTGGTGACTATCCCAGTCAGATGGTAAATAGCTATCAACCCGAGCTCTCAGTGCGTGTGGAGTTATCAACGATATATATATAGATGGAGAAAGTAGGAAGCATAACAAACGAAAGCAGGCGTTGTAGTGCTGGACTCGTATCTCCGAGTGGTTGCATTCAGGATGCTTTTTTAAATCCTCTCGCCCCCCTGCCGTTCCCATTTCACTTCGTTGTTTGTGTTTACACGAATATCTCGTATAATCCCCTTCGTCGCTGTTGCTTTTATCGGAGCTGTCTAGTTACATGTATCAAATCTTAGTTTGAAGTTAGTCACAGTCTTTACTTCTGTCTTGAGCTGGGTTCTTTGTAGCACTAGAGCCTATGTTGTCCGGTACATGGTGTGTCAAAGGCGCATAGGCCATACCCAATATTTCAACATGTCATACATTCAGGTTTCTGTCCTTCTTGTCCATTACTAGTGGATTCACTTTTCGAATGTATGGACTGGAGTACCGTTCATAGAGTGGTGTCATTATTTATCCCGCTTGCTATCTTTAGAAGGAGGTCTTCTATCCTAGCTTGATGATCCTGGGGACGGTCAAGAAGGCATCAGTGATGTTAATTGGTCCCATAATTTTATCCTTTACCTGTACTTCCTTGATAAGATGCTCGACAGGAACTTTATTCGCTTCAGCCATCGATATCGACTCAGTTTTAGTCGGTTCGTTATCTACTCCATCACTGGGCAGATTAAGAGACTCCAATGGGTGAAACCGCGGCTTTGAACGGCGATGGTAGAGCCGCCTTAGAGTGGGCGACGCGTCCAAAGGAAGAATATCGGCGTTGCTCGACGTCTCGGCCAAGGGAGTCAAAGTGCTGATCTTGCGAGATCGTGCCAGCGGCGGTGCGAGTTCAACATTCAGGGATGGAAGACTACGCTGTACACGAGTACGTTGCGATATGAATTCAGGATCGGTGGTGAGGTTGGGAGATTGTGTGTTTGTGCCCTCAGCACCGGATTCATCAAACAAATTGAAGTCGCGAGACTCTTCAACGTCAAAGATCGCCTGAAACAAATCGGCGGCCTTAGATCCTATCAGATACTCGACGAGTGGAATGTCTTTGATTTGCCTGGGAAGCGAATGGTACAAAGAGTGCACCGCATCCTTGCCAGATTCGCGTAAACTCTGTCCCGCAGCCAGATGACGCTCGTAAATGGCGATCACGATCAGTATAGGGAATGACTAATGATGGGTTATGAAAGCCGCGAGACGAACTGAAGAGTGTACATACTGTGAGTTTTATCAGGAAGACGTTTGCTGAATGGAGAGCACGAGGCGTTAGAATGTAGCTTGCGGGTTTGAGGACGATAAAGGCGAGGAGATTGAAGGGAGGTTGGTAGCTAAATAATGCGTCCGATTTGACTCTGTAAAATAGGTGATTTAATGAGCGCTATTGAGAAGAAATATAGCAATATCATATAACGTACCCTTCCATAGTCGATATAGTATATTGAAACATATACTGCATTCTATGAGATTCGTTTTATATGCAATTCGGGGATTCTTACCTCTTGGTTGGCGTTCTATTCCCGAGATATTGTTAGATGTCTGCGCAAAGCCAATCAAACAATCAAGGTGCTCACCGCATCGATCCGTGCAACAGTATTGGACAATATAGAGATGAGTACTAACAAGGGCAATCAAATCACCAGAAGAACAAGAAATGCAGTCCTGACGCACTCGTCAAAAGCAATGTATTCGACAATGCAGCAAAGCAAGTCATCAAGACCGGTCCGAACACGGGATGGAAGCTGGTTGCTTGTCCAAAACTCAAGTAAGTATTACCAAACCAAATTTGCACCATCAACCAGGCAATTGCCCGGACAGACCAACGACCAGAAGCTTGTAATCCAAGTCAGTATGTACACCCGCAGGATGACATATGTCAGATGAAATCACCAAGACTGTAGAGAGTGAAAAGGAGTCCGGAGAAACACGTTGCGGCTATACCTATGAAAAATATGAACTCGGATATCATTGCTCGTAACGCCCTTGCGCTATGTTAGGAAGGTACAGCCTGAAATTGAGGGGGATTCTCACAGAACAACGACGTTATTGGATATAGCGTAGAAAGCTAATCTGATAACAGAGCAGTGAGCCTGTGGGTTTTGATAGGCTAGACAGTGACTTGCGTACCGTGGAAGAAGAATGCAGGCGCCACACGCGAGTAGATCAAAAGCAAATTGCCCAGTGTCATCTGGAATGCAGTCGTTGTAGAATGATGGTAATATAAATACGAAGAGAGAAGTTAATACCATCATGAGACAATAGACCCTTGATCCTAAAGACGATATATGCTAGGACGACCAACACAAAAGAGGAGTCGAAGACATTCCATATCTTCAATGTGTTATGAGACCGAGAGGAAAAGGCACCGAAGGATATTTACATTCGCGATATATACTAGCCAGAATATTAGTGATATAGCACCTTGAATACTTGCAATACGTACTGATCCAGCCATGTTCCTTGGTTGCAGTGTACTCTTGTAGCATGAAAGCAGTAGAAAAAAGAAGGAACATCGCCTCCCATAGATTTATCTTCTCCAGAGCTTGAGCTGCATACTTGTCAGTAGGGAACAGGGATACAATAAAACAATGGTCGACGTACTTTGCAGACATGCTATAAACGTTGCTAGTAGTACAGTAAAGTTCAAGAAATGTAGTATAGCAGAATATCGTGGCACTTTGAGTCTGAAAGATATCGTCAGTCATTGTACGAAAGTAACTATTCAGGTAGATTGACCTATAGTGATCAAGGAAAGGGGCTGTGCGATTGTCGTATATTTCTATCGCTCTCTGTTTATAGTTGTCGGCTACCATAGCTCTGTTTCCTAGGAGAGAAAACACAATGCGACCGGTATAGATATCGTTCACAACAGATTGGACAATCGGCAAGGCCAGGAAGGTCTTTGCCTTTGTGGCGATAGCCATCTAATCCACAGGTGACGAAGTCGCTTCGTTAACTGTTGTCTCTGAGCACAAGAGAGACTGACTTCAATAGCACTTTGAGCACCGACATCCAAATCATCCTTCTTTACTCTGATCACCTCGTGCACTTCTGCAACAACGTCCGCGGGCGCTCCTGCAAGAGGATTCCAGGTGCTTGTGAGTATAGCCACAAGCTGTATCTTGCTAGATGCAAAATAATCGAGAAGTTTGAGCGCTAAGACTTCGCACAATGTTGCGCGCGAGAGCATCACGCTGGAATGGGCGAGATCTACTCCAGATTGCGTTAGAAAGAAAGAGCGGACGACCAGACAGGCGTATATGACTGCGATGTTTCTTAATCGTGCGTATTTGTGGATAAGAGGGCGCACGGCTATGACATTGATATCCGTGGTTGTGAGCTGTCTAATGAAAAGGGTCAGTAGTCAAGTTGCGCGTCACCCAAGTCAGTTGACGGACTCCCAGCTTAATGGACTATCTGTGGGAGCTAAGAGTTGATCTCTACACCTGTAGTACATGTAACATCATACCTATCGTGTTCTTGAGTTGGCTTTAGTGGTATGCAAAGGGCGCGCAATAAATTGGCCATAGACTCACAGTTATATCTTTCTTAAGATATGGGATAAGCGGGAACACTTTGAGAGAAGCCAAGGACTCTGAAGATAGAGCAAGCAGAGGTTGTCCTTCCGAATCATGATCCATAGAACCCGAAATTCTTGTGAATGAGTTTGAGCCCGCCGTCACCTGTCCCGACCAAGAAACTAGGAGGAAGGAGCCCTGCACAATGATGTGGGGGAACTGGAAGGATGAGGTTTCAACGAGGCTGCAGCCAAGACCTTCAAGTTGGTCACGTTGCTAAACCTTCAGGTTTGCCAAGCCATATGATATAATGGAGAAGGACAACCTCGACACGATGGAGTTCAAAGAACGTGAAAAGCCCACAGGCTGGTTCTCTGCGAACGCTTTCTTGAAGTTGTAGCGTATACAGTTGAATTGCTCATATTGCATAGCGTCGGGACCCCTTCAAACCCTATGCAATATTAGGGGTTATGCATCACCATAAGGTCACATGACAT
>MU267724.1:0-60907 GCA_021014935.1 Hygrophoropsis aurantiaca
CAAGTTACATAAGTCGAACTGCATATATACAAGGATAGTACTTATAGTATAAGTTATAGGTAGCTTGTTTCGTCATGTCTATCGACGATATATCCTACCCAGAACACACGCGCCATATTGAATGCGCTCTGGAGGAAGCGCAGAAATGTGAACCTGTGTCAACCGCATTTTGTGTTGGGTGTGTGCTTGTTACTCGCTGGCCAGGCACAATCCCTATCATTCTTTCCCGTGGATACTCAAGAGAACTCCCTGGAAACACGCATGCTGAAGCAAATGCGTTGAGCAAAGCACAAAGTCTTCTCATTTCAGACATCGGCGCACTGTTGCCCAACATAACGCCGCCTCCTACAGCGGAGACTATTTTCGCGCACACGGATGTATACACGACTCTAGAGCCCTGCTCAGTTAGGACATCTGGCCTTGCGCCTTGTGCAGATGCCATCATCGCCTCAAAAATCAAGCGGTGCATTATAGGTGTGGGAGAGCCAGATGATTTCGTGAAGTGTGAAGGTGCACAGAAATTGAAGAACGCCGGGATCGAAGTGATATGGGTTAAGGGATTGGAGGAAAAATGTTTGAAAGAAGCTCGTAGGGGGCATGATTAAGACAAGTATCCGACAAGCGTATGTTTTCTTTGCGAATCTTCAAGATACTGGCTGATTTTTCCTGGCCTGAACTTTGAATAGGGGCTATCACACAGCGAAATTGTTATCAAAATCAATTATATTGGTTATACCAGTCCGTTATGGTTCAACTAGCTTACTGTGAAAGGTTCTCACTCGTTATGATGCATGAATACAAAAGAAAATATCATCGCAGAAGAATAACAAAATTGTTTCTATCTCCTTGTCTGCATATGACTTTCTTTCGAAATTCGCCTAGATCTTTCTTGTCATCGGTTTTCTTGTAAAGCCAATACGCCATTTTACCGCCTGACCTCCACCTGCGCTTGATTTCAATGAAACCGATGGCAATCATCAACGCCTCAAGCTTTTCAAAATTAAAGTAACGCGAGTTTTCAACGCAAGGTAGCGGCAACTAGAAAAAACTTCAGCATGACGAAATTTGATGGTTAATGGGGCATGACTCTACCACCAGAAACAAAAGGCCTCCGGATGTCAACATAGTGTGTGTCATACTCAACATATGGCCTCGAGTAAGATGAGCTTCAAAGCTGCATTGTTCGATTATTGCACATACCTCGATTTTTTGGCTCTGGTACAAAGTTCACAACTAAACTGAGACTCAGCACGTCCCATTTACCTAGATGTTCAGTCAGATCCATAAGGAAGAAATCCTGCTCCATAATATCAGGGTGACGACTTCGTAAATCTATCGGTGTTGCAGCGATCCATGCTTGACATGACGCATAGTTATCTGGTTTGAGAGCACCGACTTCCAAAAGCCTGCAAGAAAGGCAGAATCAATACCTGTGTGATTGTTTCTGTAACATACGATCGTAAAATCGACCTTAGTTTGTTACTATTTTCGCTCTTCGCCATTCCCAAATCTTGAAGCCATCCGATTAATACTTTTTCACTCCCACCACCTCGGTCGTTGCCTTGCCCGATGTGCGACATCCGCTGATAAGCAGCTAAGCCTCCAAGGTTTTCAAACTCGTGCTGGACTTTGGCCAGGGCTTTCGCATTGGCGGGACTGCCCACAGCATGCTTCAACTGTTCCTGTCGTTTGAGCAAGACATGGAATCTCCGAATAAGTGTGCGACTGGATTGAGAATTGCCCGAGGATGTAGACAGCCGGTTAGTTGTGACTGGCGTTTTCTTCTTTCGTACTTTGGGCATGCTGACCAGTCTTCAATGGAAAATATGTATACGGTCCGGTTTGGGACGACAAGTCATCATACGGAGAAATTCAGAGACTGGCAAGCAATATACGCTGAGATCTGAGATCGGAGGTTTGCGCGTGCGAGTCACACATGTGACGATTCTCCAACGACTGTCTTATAAGTTATTTGGTCTGCTACTTATGAGGAACCATTTCTGATGGCTATTTCATTCATTTATCTGCAAATACAGATAATGTATGGCCCTATGCTGAGTATGAGAATGCTACAGTGCAATCAAACTATTCTTGCGACTAGCGCGAGGAGCACAATAAAAAGTTGCGCTGCCAAACGAAAACAAAATACGAAAAAAAAGCAAAGTGGTGATAGTATGGGCCACCTTCAGAACAATTGAACGATATAGTCCACAAGGTCTGCACCAGGAGGGTGAGACCACTCGTTAGTAGGATCTCAAACAAACCCTTGACCTCCACGCTTAGCATCGATCTTTTCAAAACGGTGGTATTCTTGCCTCTGTTCGAAGTAAAGTTGCTCATGGTCAGTGAAGCATCGATATGATTTGGTCAGGAGATTACCTTCTTAATGACACAAGTGGTAGCGAGGAAAAGTCCGATGACAATGGCCATAAACCCATACACCTATTTAAGGTCAATGATCAGAACCTTGGCGGATTCAACAGTAGAAAAAATATGTTACAGTGCTAAATATGTATTCAATTCATCAGATCAATTCAGAGGGAAACAGAGTCAAAATGCACCTGAACGTATTATTCAAGGTCATATCAGCAAACTGGGTAATGGGGGTGACACAGAAGCTATTTGCTGCAATGGCTGCGGCATTATTAGGGCAAAAACTGCCACCAAATGCAACTTCGTCTGTTGCACTGAAGTATCCACAACATTTCAACTACAGATCCCAAAAATTATCAGCACACCCAGGAATCAAGCATGAGAGACAGACGAACTGTATCTTGAATCAATATCTTTGTTGCGTTACTTTGTCGCCCGAACACCGTATGATAATTGTTGCGTTCGTGCAATGTATAAACCCAGATGTAAGTGCCAACAATCAATATGACAATCGCGTCGATGAGAAGGGTCCAGTTGAGTACGACCAGACCAGCGATTGAATTATTGCGTTGAATGATGGCGATAATTGAGATTACAAAAGTGGAAAGCAAAATAATTCCCAAGATGGTGCCAACTGCATCTCATATCAGAATCTCGCCTATGGGCTTTGTAGCGGACAACAGGAGACTTACATAGCAAGTCGGTGTTGCTAAAAGTGAGGTTCAGAAGTAGATTGGGAGCACGCCAGACGATGGACAATGTAAGAGACAGCGCGCCCGCGGCTAAGAGGAATATGTCAAACAACGCCCAAGCTGCTAATAATCTCTTCGTTGACGTCGACATATTTCAAAGATCGTGGATTTGGACTAGGAAGACATAAGGAGTCATAGGTGGAATGAAGGAAGACCAACGCACTGGTCAAAAGAATGAGATGGCCTTGGCCCGTTGACCTCTCTCAAAGAGTCAAAGAGTTACAGCACCAGCTGAAACTCAAAAGAAAAACAAGACGATCAACGCCTTAAGAGCTGCTCTACAGCAAGAACGAAAAATGGTGTTAGACAAGGGAGGTCAGAGGGGAACACCAAATCTTGGAACACACACTCACAATTTTATGCTTTATGCCAAGCCGATAGCAGTGTCAATTTGAAGGACAGACGGTTTGATGATCAAGAAGTCACAGGAGAAAGGAAATGCGTAGACGATACAAAGAGAACGTGGAAAACAGGGAGAAGGATTACGATACAGTGCAAAGAGCACCTCGTAGCAGGCGAACTAGATGTCTTGTTGTGGTCGCCACCAGGAGCTTTTATATTACGGCACAATAGGCAGAGTCACCATGGCCACAATGAGCATTTATAGCTACTTCTTTCCTTAGTACATAAACCCAATCATCGGTGACAAAACATTTATTTGGCCTCATCGTTGTCATCCCACAGCAAGCTCGCGGATACTGCATTCTCACAGCCGTGTTCTCCGCTTCATTTTTGGCCATCATTGACCTCAAAATTTATCCGTTTGCATGACAGCGGAAAGCTCTAATCCAGGAGGATCTCTCCTCCTAGCCTGGCAGCTGAAAAACAAACATGTTCTCATCATCGGAGGGGGTGAAGTTGCTTCAGGTCGCATTGAATCTGTCCTCATCGCAAATGCTCGCATCACTATCATTTGCCCAAGCCAAGGTCTCCACTCAATCACAAAACGCTTCATCAATGGATCACACCCTATCACTTACCACGACCGAGTTTTCGATGGCGCTGAGGACCTCGATGACGTTGACATGGTTTTGACTGCGATTGATGATGTGGCACAGTCTCGCATAATCTATTCGTTGTGTAGGGATCTCAAGATCCCCGTGAACGTCGCCGACATTCCAGATTCCTGTGATTTCTACTTTGGCTCACAAATCCGGGATGGACCGCTTCAGATCATGATCTCGACCAACGGTCAAAGTCCCAAACTGGCAAACATCATTAAAAAAAAGATCCAAAAGAGTTTACCCAATCGTGCCGGCGAAGCTATCAGGAAAGTGGGAGATCTTCGTTCCAAACTGAAGGACAGAGCTCCTGGGGTTGGTGGCGAAGTAAGTAAAAGGCGAATGAAATGGATGGTGGATGTGTGCACATCCTGGGAGATGGACGACTTGGCGTTGTTGAATGAGGAAACGATCAAAAGGCTGCTTGATGATGGCTGGGAGACGAATTCTGTACCGCCACCAGATGACGTTGTCGGGAGACGAAACCGAACCTTCGACGCTGCGCCAACCTCTATACATGTTTTCCCTTGCATGGTTGCTTTCATAGCTGGAGCAGCCTGTGCTGGTGTCCTTTTATTTTCCCGACATCGATGATCGTTGCCTT
The DNA here is from genome assembly GCA_021014935.1 of Hygrophoropsis aurantiaca. NCBI lineage: Eukaryota > Fungi > Basidiomycota > Agaricomycetes > Boletales > Hygrophoropsidaceae > Hygrophoropsis > Hygrophoropsis aurantiaca. The sequence goes on from MU267724.1 coordinate 4,731, forward strand.
CTGATTTTGGCTATTCCTGCACGAGTCGCTTGCTTTTACAAGCAAGATCCCCTCTATGCATAACGGTGAGATTCCCATCCAAATGATCTTGCGCTTTATCTGATGACTGGTGTTAAATTCTCGGTGACAGTACCGGCAGACCTCCTTCATTATCATACTTGCTTCGGGTGAGATGAACATGTCCTGACAAATGCAACTTCTTCGCTCTTGCGAATCATGCAAAATGGCAATCGATACTTCAAATCCACTGGTGTTGTCAATCACTCATTTGCATGCTTAGGCTAGTATCTGTTTCAAATAACCATACATACCAACTTAACCACGAGCATTTTTGTATTATATACGGAAAGGCTCAGCTAGTAGCGCGCCGCAGTGACGGATGTTTGATCACTGATAGGCCCCCAGCTGAACGACGTCGACAAGCTAGACTACAGATGGCCTGGCACCACCGCTCATCAGCGTGACATCCATAATGGCTGGCAATACAACTGAATGTACTTATGCATCTGCACCCATCTGTGTAACTGCTGGCAGATCTGAATTGTCGGATCGATCCATTTCCTTGATCAGATTTCAAACGTACTGCGTACAGCGAGTGTATATACCCTAGGCGCGTTGGCACGCTTCGTCCGAATATTCTAACATCAAAAAGTACACCATCATGTCCAAAATCTCAATCGTCCACTGGAACGATGTGTATCGTGTTACACCGCAAAAGATATCCGCACATCCATCTGCCACCATCGATGTGACTCAGTTTGGTGCCCTGCTGGATGTCGTTCGCAAAGATTGGTCAGATGAACCTGATGGAAAGAAAACTGGACTGTCGCTATTCTCGGGCGATGTCTTTTCACCTTCCGTCGAGAGTTCAGTGACCAGGGGAAGTCATATGGTGAGTGATTTGATTGTCTATCAACAATGACTTTACTAGACGTCAGAGCTCAGGTTCCAGTGATGAACGCTCTCGGACTGGATGTGTCTTTGACTGGTTTGCTTCTTTTCTACACCGGAGGAGCGTGACTGATCGCGTTGAAACCAAGGGAATCACGACTTTGACTTTGGTATGTCAAGTGTCCTTGGCCGGCATTCCAAGTTCTACCGATTTATATCCTCGCTGGCAGGTTATCCGCATCTTTCGAAGCTGGTCCAGGATACAAATTTTGTAAGTTTTATGTTAATGTGAACTTTGATACCTTCTAACCCATCATCAACAAGCCCTGGCTTTTGAGTAACATTGTCGATGAAAACACAAACCATGTTCCTGATAATTTGCACGAATTTGAAGTACTAGAGCGAAACGGGGTTCGCATCGGCATAATCGGTCTTGTTGAAAAGTGAGTTGATTGTATCGAATACTGCTGTGCTCACCTTCGTCAGAGAATGGATCACCACTGTTGCTTCGTGGCCGCCCAACTTTAAATATATGGATATGGTAGATGTTGGTAGGGCCCTATCTACTCTCCTTCGCGACCCAGAAGGCCAGCACAAGTGTGACTTGATCATCGCTTTAACCCATGCACGGTGAGAATGAAAACCATGTATTTTGTTGATCTGACACGATAATGACGATGTTAGCATCCCTAATGTACATATACTTTTCGTCAGTTTCTTAAACACTATTGATCAGTATTTTCTAGGATATTGAAATCGCCAAAAAGCTCAATGCTCTTGCTCCGTCTGCTCATTCTGGCATCAAATTGGCTTCGTCGCATGGCGTCGATCTTATTTTGGGTGGCCATGATCATCTTTACTATGCATCCAAAGGGGTGACCTCCTGGCAAGGTTATGACACAACGCAAACTGTCCTTGGTGCCGAAAATGATATCGGTGACGTCTTGGTAGTGAAAAGTGGGACTGACTTTCGAGATCTGAGTGAGATTACGTTGGAGTTGGAAGACACCCCTATTGGAAGTGTCAGAACCAAGATTATCAAGCGCATCAGTGGTGAGCAAAATGTTGCCTTGGCACGATCCTCATGAATTAAGCATTGCGCGATTATTATCCTTGTATAGGAAAGAGGCATTCCACGACGCCAGGATCACCATCGTCCGATAAATTAAGAGAGATTTTGCAGAAGGTATTGTCAAATGTTTCTAAGACGCTGAAAGCACCGGTTTGTATTACTGCGGTGGAATTGGACGTACGATCAGAGATTATTCGAACGCATGAGGTAGGCAGCTATTCGAACCACTGGATCACTCACATGTGCGATACATTCAGTCAGCAGCGGGTAATTGGTTCGCTGATATACTGAGACATGTATATGACGACGCACTGTGCTTGAAAAGCTGCAGCGGATCGGACGGAGTCTTCATATGCGCTGGAACCTTGCGTGGGGATTCGGTGTACCATCCAGGTATGGATTTCAGTGGTTTTTCGGTTAAAGTGTGAAGCCGAGGCTACAACCATCTTCATCTTCATACTGCTAGGTCGGCTCACACTCGGTAACATCATGGAGATCTTGCCATTTGAGGACCCTGTCGTCGTGATTGAATTGGATGGACAGGCTATATGGGATGCATTAGAAGCATCTCTCTCAAAATGGCCTGCACAAGAAGGGTACGCACCAATGACAACCATTCTTTCGAAGTCGCCTTATCCCGATGAAATCTCTGTCAGACGTTTCCCGTTGATATCTGGATTTCGAGTGGAGTGGGATTCTCGGCGCGTCTCAAAACAGCGAGTTCTCGGTGTATGGATGCAAAAAGAAGCTATTAAAGAAGTGAACGGAGTTAAAACTGTAACCCTCGTGGATGGAGACCCAATCGAGCGGAACAAAGAGGGCAGAAAATACACGATTGTGACCAGAAACTATCTCGCTGAAGGCCACGATGGATTCGAACCATTCTTGGGGCACAAGTACCTGGTTGACGACGAGAATGGACAACTAATGAGTAGTCTGACTAGAAAATACTTGCTCGGTATGACAGAAATTACACAACTGCATACTACGATTGACTCATCGATCTCTAGGCTCTCGTTTTGTCAACAGGATGGCTCGCATGGCGGACAAGAATCGCCATTATTTAAACTTCAACACGTCAGACATCGTATTACGGGAAATGCGGTCATCTGAACAGCACCTGGCAGATTCCAAACTCCATATTGCGCATAAATGGCAGCGTGTCGCTTCTGGGGTTTTGCAGAAATTGCATTCCGGGGCTCATTATCGGGATCGTCTCAATGTTTCCGCTAACGAGCACATGAGTGTGATTGATTGCTTCAATGGCAAGATGATGCGGCAAGAAGAAGTGGATGATAAGGAAGATAATGTTGGTGATGAAGATTTACTTGTAATCCACCCTGTCATCGATGGCAGGTTGCGAGATGTGGGAAGGATGAAGCCCATGTAACAGTGTTTTGTAGGGGAAATATATATATTCACATTCGGGTAGCCGCAAGATGTATTGGGGGTGGAGAATTTCCTCAGTTTTTGGGTGGCCTTGATACTCCTTGACAATGATGGTTTCGATCGGCACTCAGAGAACTGGGGGGGTATTTTTCGGTGGAGAACCCGTCAACGGGCGGATGCAGTGGGTCAATAAGCCTACTGCAGAACCAATTCCGGCTCCTCCAAGAATCACTACAGAAAATCGGATTTCTTACACAGCTTACAGCGAGATAATTGAAGTACCTACGATTTACTGGATTTGCCCTCTTCCACAGGACAGCTGGCGTGAGCACGGCGAAAAGCATCGCGCCGATAGTGGAGTGGTCATCAGCTCTGAGAGAGGCTATCTGCAGTCTAGTGAGTGGGTGGCAACAATATGAAGCTATGAATGGTCACATCATAAGCGTGTTGGATTCTTCTTGTCCGGACTTTACTTTCGCTTGAATTTGCAGATCGAGCGTATTCGAAAGCTCCTCCACCAGCGCATCCTGAGATCCATCGTATACTTACTCGAAGAATCCAACAGGCGGGTCTGCTCACCAGCAACACTACCGAGCCAGGTCGCACGAAGTAGGCGGTTCACCTTGAATTGACTTCTTCCTTTTCTTGCGACGATGAAAGCCGTGTAAATCGGAGGTGTGAGTAGAGAGAAAATTTCATAGCCTTTGGTCATAGACCGTCGCACTAAGACCTCTGTATCCGCTGTATGAGTTGTAGTGCTGTTCGACGCCATTAATGATGATGTTACTGGTGTATTTTATTAACAATTTATATTTTTATACAGAATATTATTACTACTTACTTATAAGCAGTTAATTATAAGCGCTGGTTAAAGGCCTGCCCTGAACGTTGAACGAGGACCTCTGCCATTTCCCCACCGCCCTTCGATTTTGCACTCCTTTGCTGATGCTCACTTTAGCCGGAATGTCGGCTTCATCGTTTATCGAACCCTTTGATGCACAAATGTTAGACTTTGTCAACGATGTTGATGTTCCAATGAACATGGCGGGCTCCTCAGAAATTTTCGCCGACGCATCTATGGAACCAGAAAATGAAACTCACGGGTCGCTTCATGCTGATAATGAGAGTGTTGAAGTTGATATGGATACTTATGATGAAGGCGAAAACGCAGAATATGAGATGGTTGATGAAACAGCAGATACCATCCACATCACTGAAGAGCCTCTGGATATCGAAGTTTACGACGCTTCGCATTCGCATATATCACAGCCTGGAGTTGGCGCACTGGATGCTTCCCCAAAACCTACCCATCCGTCCTCTCCAATTATCTCCAACACTTTAGATCCACTGCTGACAGAACGTATCTCATCCGATGGATATGAGCCACTACCTGTCACTGATTCAGCACCGATCGCCAGCGTGTCAGTGGACTATAACGCTAAAGCCTTATCTCACCAACACCATCTGCCGTCCATTGTTGAGCCACAAGGATATGCTGCAGACCCCACCATTTCTGTTTCCCGCGATTCTTCTCCTCGCGAGATATCAAGTCCTGAAGCTCATCCTCTTGCAGTAAACCGTACTCAAATATCATCTTCCGAACAGCCGGGAGATGTTTCTTCAACTGTTCTCCATGACGATATATCCATTCAGCTGCACCCAAACCCTGAAAATAGGGAACATTTGCAAAATTCCCTGCCCCAGCTGCCGCAGGATAGCCCCCTTCCTATTGCGCAGGATTTAGGCTCAACAGATGCCGAACCTTCCTCCGGGGTTTATGCAGCTAACATCGAGAATACAGATCCAGCTACATCGATCACAGTTCCTTCAACGCTTGAAACACATACTGGCAACGCATTTGACGTCGTGTCTCCTAACCTAGGATTTGTCGCCGCATCCCACGAAGAAGGTATTGCTCACGAAAATCCGGCCGATCCACACGAGATATCCGACGGAGTTTATATTGAACCACCTCCTGCAGTTTTGGTCACACTTCTGACGGCCAATGAACCCGAGTTTTGTCTATTCAACCAACCACAGTCTACTTCACAATGGTGGATCACATCTAAAGATGCGGAAGAATCCGAGGTGGAACAAAAGATTCTCCCTCTACTTTTGCAGCAGCAGCCTACACTCTATTACGAGCCACTGAGTAGTGTTTTTGACGCCCTTCGACAAGAAGAAGTAATTGCGCGCATACCTGGTGCAGTGGAAGCAGAGCTGATCATCGACGCCTATGATTTGCAGCTTGTAGTGTCAGAGGTGCATTTTCTCCATTTATTTTCTGATTGGTTCAGTCTCAAGTTACACCCCATATCAGGATAATATATACGGTCGTGAAATCAGTCTGCATGACCTCAACGTCTTGCATGATGGATCTGACTTGGCTGGACCTCTTCGTATTCAGCTTCGTTCCTCTGAACCTCGATTTATCTTGCGATATCACCTCCTTCAAGATCAGATATCGCGTTTGAATCTTGCCACAGATCCAACAAATGAAGATAATCAAGAAGGTTAGCGTGATTTGAACTAATTTTTAGTGTGGCAGTTGTTGATACTTCTCATAGATGTGCAAAATAATGCCACAAACGGATTGCACGAAACTGAGTGCATTCCTCAAGATAGGTCTGGATCACACAAACCTGACATACAAACGGACACTTCCGACAGTCAACCTGAAGGTGCAGGGCAAGATTTTGCGACGTTGGATGAAGATGGCGCTCCAACCGGTGATGACAGATTCCATCAGCTACATGAGACGGATGCACGAATTACCGAAAGCGAGGGGGGTTACCACTATACTAATCAAAGCGAAGAGGCACCTGAAGAAAATCCCAGCACCGGTCAGATTGATAATCTTAAAGCCACAAATGGGGATAATTCTACGTCTATCATTTCAAAACAAATTCGCTCCGGGGCTGAATCTACAGGCTATCAAGACAACACTGAGCAAGTAGTGAATGACAAGCGCCATAGTGACACCTTTCCCGAGGAAGAAGAGAACCATTATGATGCAGATGTGTGCGTTGATACGGTGGGTGAAGAAGGAGATGGTGAAACAGGCCCATCAACAGCCTTGTATAATAACCCAGAAGCTTTTCTTGATCCTGATTCACAACAAGATGCTGTCCGCGAAGCATCTGGTTCCTACCATGAACCTGACGAGGATGAACTAGGCCCAGGTTTGTACCGCGCACAATCTCTTGCATATCTTTCCAACACCATTATAGATACAGAACTTCGAGAAGACTTCGACCAATCCTCTTTTGACCTTGCTTCAGCATCTGGTAGTTACTCGGAACCTAAATACCAGGGTAAATATCGACAACATCCCTATGATCATGTCAGTTGATTAACTTTTTGTCTGCGTAGATCAATGTGCTGTGTCTCGCCCTACCGAGGAAGACCTGACAAATGAATGGGATGTCGCACCTTTATCGGAACGTGAAGCTGGTAGGAAACTTGTCTCACTGATGTATCACGCTAATGTATCGAAAGATTCAAGATCCGTGTCATCTACCGCTGATCCTCAACCATCGGAAATCGTTGTCGCTCCGCCAGAATATGACGAGAATTGGGATTGGGATCCCGACGCCGAAGGCGAGCCCGACGATGACTGGGAGGACCCAGATGCCGTCTCGAATGAAAGTTCCGCGACGCTCTCTAGTAAAGCTTCATCGAAGCGACCTCATGACGAAGTCGATTTTGATGCGGAGGAAGATTTCCTAGGCGATCCTCCGAGTTCACCTGGTAGGTTGGATTCCTTCGGGTGTGATTTGCAAATTAACCCCTGGTGCGCAGAATCAAAACGTTTACGAGTACAATAAGGGCAGAGCATTGAGCCACTGCCGTTTCATCGTTCTCGCTTCATATTACTCTGCATTCCTTCCCATTGACGGCGCTATAACTTATCCTCACGACCTCATCGGTTGCAGCATCAATGCCTCTCAAATATATCGTGGATCAAAGGCTAGGTCAATCTAATCGCAGGTTTCTTTTGTTTTTCCCCTTCTTTCTGTCTTCACTGTATCCATCATACTCATCTTTTCAGCTTATTTCGATCATCGCCAGGGAATGCGAGTGTTTAGAAGGACAAGAGCCAGAGATCTTAAACAACCGAAGATGTTGATGGATCTCGCTATTGGTGTAAAGCATTTTTGGGGGACGTGTCTATAGTGTCGATGTCTTAGTGGGTTGTCCTCAGAATAAATATTTGTTAAAGGAGCCGACTCATGATCACATTCCAATATTCGATTACTTTAAAACCTGCAATGCACTCCTGTCTAGATCTCCGTCAATGATCAACTACCTATATATACCCAAGGTTTTAATCATCAAGATCGACTCTATATATTATAATGGATGCTGCGCTTACTGAATTTCAGCATATTGCGAATGTCATCGAACTTCCAAATAACAAGAAATCTCTACAAGGTTAGCCTCGAAAGTCTCAATAGCCCTTCCCAGCTGAAAGTCTCTGGAGCCTCGTGAAATTGTTTCAGCAAATCTTCCGCAGTTTGATCCAGTTTTCCACTAGCTTTGCCCCCTTCGTCCCACAAGAAGAATTTCTGCAACTCCATGGCCAGGACCTGGGCATCGGTCTGGCTTATCAAGAAACGCTCCGAAGATTTTTCTCCTGTGCCAACGGCAGCCGACGGGGTGATTTCACCGCGAAGTAACACAATTCCGTGAGTGCGGGCCAGATCAGTATAGAAGGTCAACACAAGATAGGGTGTGGCGAAGGAGGTTCGAAGCTTGTATTCTTGAAGGGGAGTGAAAAGGACAGTGGAGGGCTGCGGGGGGCTATCTGCGTCATGTGACGTCGGGGGAAAGAATGGGTTTGGGATAAGGGGGGACGAAGGAGGCTCATAGAAGTTCCACTGCAATAAGTAGAATTCGTGTGCTGTCCCCTCACCTTGATTTGGGTCCTCTTGGGATATGCCTGATGTGTTCTCCCGGGGAATGGGTACGACGAATAGTGGGTATCGCTTTGCAACTTGTGTCATTTTGTTGTAGATATCTATAGGGACTGAAGCGCAAATGTATCCCCGCCCTGTTCCGGACGTGCGAGATGCGTGGTATGCAGTCCAGAGAGCTGATATTTGTGCAGCAGTGTGTGGCGTTGATACTAGTTTAGGGATGTTCAGGATAGCATCTAACGGCTAAAGAAGATCATGTTGACAAAATTAAGCAGTGAAGCAATATGTTGTCAGAGTGAATAAACCTTGACTGGAGAGCTGTCTCGACGGCCGTTTAAATTAGCGGTTGGTTGAGGCTGGTGACGATTCGACGAAGTTCTTCCAAGGGTTGTTGCCGGGATCAATTTTGAAGCCTCCTCCTTTTGCTTCTTCCTCAGATCTTCACGTGCGCGCAACTTCAGTTCCGAAATGTCCAAGCCTTGTCTAGGTTGTAGTAAACATAAAAAGCAATTCGAACGGCCGGAATCGGGAGTAATGGAACGAGTTCGTTTTAGCTGTCAGAAAACTACCTCAATACACAATGGTGATCACGCAAGACACGCTCACTCCTGTGCTTTCAGCTGTAACTTTTCCGCATATTTTGACTCGTACTTGGGCACGGCATCCGCATACAAGCGTGCAAGCACCCGGGGATTTAGCTGTGCGTTGCAGTGAATAGATCCCCTAAGAGAGTTGAAAATCGAAAGGCGATGCATCCTAAAAGCCAATTGCTTTGTCGTCAGCTGAAAGGGTTGACAGTTAGAGAAAATTGGACAGTATTAAGAGACGGCAGTTGCCGAAAGGGTGTGATATGTGTGTTTGACTGCATTCAACATTCAAGACGGTGCCCGTGACTGCTCCTCATTCTTCATTGTGACCCATGGCGGACGCTGAAACCGGTCGTCTGTGTACACAAATCACAGAATCACATTTCGGACCCCTTGCTGCAGTAGGTTGCACCAATCGGTTTCTTCATTATGATTGAAAATGATTTAGATTTTCAGTCTGTTGCATCCGCTCTACTTACACGAGGAAGGCTTTCGTTGGGCCAACTCGTTCGATTTACCGGTTTGAAGACTCGTACAGTCCGGTTGGCTATCCTTGTGCTTTTGCAACACAATATTTTATGGTATTCCCAAACTGATGAAGAAGGAGAAATGTTGGAGTTCAATACTTCAGAGTGTCTCATGAGATTAAGATTCGGGAAGTTTGTTTGGCAAGCTCAAGATTTATTCGGGACATCTGTACGTTGGAACTCCAAACTGTGTTCCGATTGGCACGTATATCTTATGTTTCACAGGGCGCAGAGATCGTTCAGCTATTACTTGACCATGGAAAACTTCGGCCACCAGATATCTTATCAAAACTCTCTGTTTTTGACACAAAAAGTGATTGTAAACGAACTTGCACTGTATCTGTATTGCTAATAGTTGGTTAGGTTCGAGCATTTACGCACAGACCTTGCACAAACTGGTAACAGCAGCCTATTTGAAACCATCCACAATTCTATCGCATAATTCGCCGCGAGATAAACGCATCAAATACGAAGCGGAGGAAAAGGCCAAAATTTCTGGATTTCCTACAGCAAAGGAGTTGCGTGAAGCAAAAGAAACGGCTGAAGCGCGTCTCAAAAGAGAAGAGGAAGAAGCTGAGAAGGCAGGATTGGTGATGTCCAATTTTGATTATATTCCCTGACACGTACCAACTGCTCAGACATCTGTAGAAGCAAAAACCTAAGGCTCAAATTAGCCATCGTTCTTCTAAAGTGAGCTGTAATTAAAGCTTTTTTGATGAGAAAATACTCATACTCACAAATTGCAGCGAAAAACTGGCGACGGGGAAGTTGTCGATGTGAGTAGTATTTTGATCATATTCAAAGAGCAAGAAACTAATTTGGTGGTCAGGATGAAGTGTATTTTAGAGTAAACTTTCAGAAGTTCAATATTCATATTCGCAACAAAGTACGTCCTGTAATCTTCGAGCTGCCTAATGATTGATGTCTATGGACGTATAAACCTAGCTTATTGAAATCGCTGTGGGAGAGAGGTTCAACGAAAGCGCTACCGAAGTGATACGTGCCACTCTGAAGGCTACAGAAGCTAAGCAGAAAAGCCTAGCTGATATAAGATCAGGTCGCACTATCTAATAAATGTTCCTTCATGCCCTAATAAACGTCTAGATCCTACTTCGACATCTGCAATTGCCATGCACATCGACGACGAAGACAATCTCGGTGTTGGGATTGTAACGTCATCTAAAAAGCCGTCAAATGCGTCTCTTGTCAAAGACTACTTATTGATGATGTCATCTGCTGACAACCCGACACCAATTGGGCGCGCTGCATCCTTTGTATCTCTCGTTGAGAATAAGATTCGTGTAGAATTTGAGACTATAAATCGACGACTACGTCGGCGCGTTTTAGAAGCGGTCACGCGGGAACGTCATGGGGATGACGGTGTGCGCATACTACGGCTCTTATTGGATGTTGGGAAGATGGACGAGAAACAGGTCTGTCCACGTTAGAATGGCTGCAGTGATAGTTTCTTGACCCAACCATTACAGATAGCAAAGGTCGCTATGATGGCCAACAAAGATGTCCGGCCATTACTTTCTGCACTCTCTTCGGACTTTATCATCTCTACTCAGGAAGTCCCAAGAAGCGCGGATCGCAACCCAACACGGACTTTCTACTTATGGTATGTTGAAACAGATATTCACTCTACCTCTTCAAAACAAAGTTCAAAACCAGGCATGTCGACCTTCAAAAGGCATACTCGACGCTACTTGGCAGCTTGTACAAGACACTGTATAACATCAGTATACGACGTCAGGCTGAACGAGAGGACCCAATTCTCAAAGCCGTGTTGACTAAACGAGAACGATCTGATGTCGCACAGAATGAGGATTTGTTATCGAGGTTAGAGCGCGATGTGCTGCACGAATGGGAGAATAAGAGGAAGAAAATGACAGTGCTCGAGATGCGAGTAGAAGAAGCTGTTTTTGTCCTCAGAGACCTCGACACTGGTGAAAATAACTACGATCTTTGATTCCACGCCAAGCATATCCAGTAAAGTGTCTTGTGATGACTGTGTTAGTATGCAATCGGTTTATATACAACTACATTTTGACTACATCGACGGGGCTCTCACCTGAATCAATGGAACCAAGACTCGTATCATTCTTTGTTTCGATAATGGCACCTACCTACATACTTAGTAGGCGAGTGAGAAAAAGGCCACACAGCGTTGAACGTTGAATGTGGAACCACACTGGCAGGGAACCACATGGAACGGTTATACGTTGAGCCTACATGTGAGTTCAAAGTATGCAAGTCGACAACTTTCAATATGATTGAAGGAGATCTCTCCTCGTAATCATGCGAGGTCCATGATGATTCTGGTCTCGATCATCCCTAGATCTCATTCGCGCGCGCTGTCCTGATCTACATAAAGTGTTCAATGTAAGTATGGTACGTACCACCATTACTTATTATTTATAAACCATCACCATTGCATTGTTGTAGATAAGCGCCCAATAAGCTTGAGCTTCCACCACCATGATTAGCCGTCAAAACCGCGCAGTCTCGTTTTTCGCTTTGCTTGCATATCTGGGTGGTGCTAGGTCATGTACCCCCGAATGTCCATCATCAGTACAGAGCAATGGCACGTCCTATGACCTGCTCGCTACAACCACAGAGAATCCTGTAGTGGTTTGCATGTAGGTGTTTGAAATCTTGGGGCGAAGCAGATTGATAGAAGAGTCGTTGCTAGATATTTTCCCAATGAACCGCTTCAATGCGAATATGATCAGGTTAGTATTTCTTGTGATAAATTAGGCATAGACTTGGTGGAATAACTTATGCACAGTATAATGGAATGTTCATGGGGGGCGCGGTTGACTGTCCGCAAACGGTGAATTGCTTGCTTCCAACTGCTTAAAGAGGGCCGACACAAGTGGATGGCCTGAGAATGTCATATAGTACGCACCTCTGTGGAACTTGAGTAGGTACGGCCGTATACTTTACATCTCGCTAGAACTTAGTAGAAGGGCACAATCTTCATTCTACAAAGAAAGCTGGCTGTGAGATTTGCCTTGCATTTGCCTGAACTTGAAGGGCATCGTACTATGATTCGCGATGGGTACTCATGTGGGTTCATATATATGTATTGCTTTTTCGATCGATCCGTTGTGAGTGATCTGCTGTGATAGGCTGTGATCTGCCTAGTAATAGGGTCGGTTTTCCCTTCACGCTGTTTCAAAGTAAGTAGTAGACTTATTACAGCTGAAGACAGAACGTAGACCTCTGCTCGTGGCCAAATTCCACTTGGGAGCTTCAGCCTGAGTGTTTGCCAGGTGGACAAACACAGGAGCTCTCGTTTCCCACCATCTGCAGAATGGCTATGTAAGCGAAGCGGTCTCTCGCGTTCAAACCCACGGCTCTGATTGGTAGATGGGCATGTATCCCAGAACAGTAATTCGTACTTATACCAAAAAGCTGTCCTCAAAAGCCTGAGCCCTCAAAAGGGCTTTTGAGGCAGGGCGGGATTTCAGATTAGTAGTCCCTACACCCGGTCAACAGCGATGCAATACATCTGTTAGCGCCCTTTTCCACTCCACTTGTAACAAAAACCGGTGACAGCAGAGCGTATTTGAACGGGATAATTTTGTTGGGAGTCATTCCAATTTGACAAAAATTAATTAAAATTTCTACGTGTAACCTCCCAAGTGCAAGTTTCAATTGGCGCGAAAACCCCAGCGAAAACTCGGGTTGGGGTAGGGTTGGAGCAAAGATTTGCGTCGCAACGTCACCGCTCCAAAGTGAAATCTGCACTATCGCAGTTATCAAAAAATCGACTTCGAAGCCGTTCAAATACGCTCTAGCGGTCTAGCGTTTTGTCTTCGGCTGTATAAGTGGAGCGCCACCCAAAAGACGATGCTGTAACTTGCTGTAATTGGCTGAGGGGCTTATGTCATAAGATTTATTCAAAAATACCCTACATATTCGTAACGGATAAGTGCCTAGATATGTATATTAAATAATATAAATAAGTAAGAACAGAAGTTGCTCATTTTTTGCTTATATCGTATGATTGAACTTGAATCTGAACTTGTCCGTGTATATAGTGGCGTTGGCCATGAAATCCCTCCACACCCAGGCCACGAATGGACCCGTTTTGTGTGTATTTCTGATACACATTCGCGAATATATTCCGTTCCGGCTGGCGATGTCTTGTTGCATGCTGGCGATCTGAGTAGCTGGGGTCAGTTGAACCAGTTGCAACCTACCGTGGAGTGGCTCAAATCACTGGGTCATCCTGTAAAGATGTAGGTATTGCAAAAACACATTGAAAAACCCTATTCGATAGTTCTGATTCGGAAGATTGTCGTGTAAACAGCATGATCGCAGGCAATCACGATGTACGCACATCATTTGATATGTGATGGGGTAGTAACGCTGATGTTCTCCCAATATGTTGCATTTCACATGTAGCTTTGTCTCGATAAAGAGTGGGGTGTACCAATTTTTGGTCTTGACCCAGATGTGAGCTTCGGCACACCATCGTTTGCAGCACCTCGTTTGATTCACTAGGCTAGGAGATACAAAGAGCTCGTGATTATGTATATGGTCAGGCTACAAAAGATGCCGGCCTTCATTATCTTGAGCACGAAGCATTTCAATTCACGTCCTCTGGAGAAGTTTGGAGTGTCTATGGCTCTCCAGTGAGTCATTTTACAGTAATCAAAGGTTGATAGAAAATCCAAACTTCAATATAGGCTGCGCCAGTTTATGTGCAAGGAGCATTCCAATATCGCACTGACGAGGAGGCGCAAGGTACACACACTCCCCCTCGCAATTTGCCTTCCTTCTTAAACATTCATAAGCGATTTATCAAAAAATACCCTTCCATACTGATATTCTCGTCACACACACCCCTCCGTTTATGACCTTGGACCGAACGCGGAGAAGCCAACACCCTGGCTGCCAGGTTTTAGCGTCCACCTTACCTCGGCTGCACCACTGCCGTTTGCATGTCTTTGGACATATCCACGAGGCACATGGTGCCCAGATAGATGTGGACACAGCAACGGGGATTTACAAGGTTTCTGTTAATGCTGCAGTTGCTTCCAAAGGAAATCCCATAGTTGTAGACCTGAAGAGGCCGCGAGATCACACAGGTCAGTCGTGTATGTAGCTTGCCTTTGAGTGTCTTTTGACCGTTCTTGTTTCAAGTTTGAGCCAGAGGTATTAAAATATAATAAACTGATTGTGGGCACCTATAACTACACATGTGTATCAAGTATCACGTCCCAATTTTCTTCTTCTTTGTTACTTTGATGCCCAGTTTATTCTTCATATCATGCTTCTGTTTTTTGGGTTCTAAAGTCGATGCTTTAGCGGTCAACAAGGCGCGAGTTGAATCTGGTAAGAGACTAAGTAATTCTGGCTCAATGTCGTCAGCTTTCCGTTTCACTGTCAATACTGTCGCGGCGGCTGAATGCGACGGTAATTTGTCTGAGGGGTCTGTAGTGGACGATTCCACTAATGTGATTGGCAGGGCCACTTTCGAGAACACTTCCCTCACCAGCCTCTCATCCTCTTCTTCCGCCGTCTTCCGTTCCCTATCTTCCTCGGTTTCTACATCTTCAATATTGATTCTGGTTGTAAAGTCCCCTGCTTGGCCTATCCTTTCATTCCGAGCATTTCGCGCTCGGATATCCTGTAGCGCATCCAATATGTCCATTTCTCTCTTAGCATCCACGGTGCGATTCTCTAATGCCTTCATGGGGTTGTTCTCTTCTTCCTCAAGTCGGGCTATGCGATCCACCTCCTTACCATCTTCTTCTTCTCTCCAAGGCTCGAAGTTGCGCGATGCACCATGCTCGGCTGCATAATCAGTGTTCTTGGGATCAGTTTTGAATGTGATTTCTGCCGAACAAAGTGTGCTTGAGCTAAATCAGCGGATGATAACAGAATATATGATTGATCACTCACCATTTGATGTAAAATCGGAAAATCTTGATACCATAGTAGTCTTCTCCCTCCACAGTTTCTTTTCTCGCGTTGAATTTCTTGCCTTTGTAGATGTATTCTCCACATGTATTGCAACGCCTGAAAAATAATGGTAAGAGAGACATAAGAAGCGGAGCATTGATCATATACATAGAAAATGGTGCCATGAGACGCACAACTTGTTGTGAATTCTTAGGCTGCTTTCTTCTTGGAATGAGAGAAGGATCGAAGTCGGGAGGGAAGTACTTGTTTAGAACTACGCAAGGGTTAGAGTGTACTCGCTATATTCATGGAAATATTAACCTTTTCGTTCAGACATGGCGTTTTATAGTTAACCGGGGGATATTATCTTTCGAGATTGTCGGTAAGTAGGTGAGGGGGCTTTGTCTCAGGCTCTCAGCGCAATGGTCAAGAGGCTCCGATTAGTAAGCCATTACATGAGACGCGTTGAGAAATTTCCTCGCCACCGGCGCGCCCTCCTCACTTCTTTCTTCCGTTCATCTTCCCTCAGTTCATATAGACAGGAAGTTGACGAGTCAAAAATGCAGGTGGAACTGAATAAGCAACTTATCAACTCTCGCATCAAAAGCATTTACGATGGTTGGAATGTGCGCGCATTTCTAGTATAAGATATACAAGATTGTCCTGCTGAAGCATTCGCTCCTAATTTCAGAATGCGACTCAGAACGATGAATATGGATCGATAGTAGATGCAGACGCCCTGCTATTTCTATCCGGAGATCCTGCAGGAGAAGATGAACCTATACGAAAAGGCACTGCGTTTCAAGTGAGCTACCTAACAGGCCAAACAAAAACCTTCGATGATTGCTTACGCAGTGCCCGGGCAGACATGGTTACTTGGATACGAATTCCCTTCAACGTTTCTACTGTTCCAGAAGGATAAATTATCCATCCTATGCTCGGCGAGTAAAGGTGAGTGCAAGTGCGATTTATAACCAGCTACGATCCAATGTTTTATACATCACCTCAGCAAAATTTCTCCAGCAAGTGAAAGATGGGAACCCTCCTGTCGCAGTGGACATACTTGCGCAAGCTAAAGGGAAAGAGCCAGCAAATGATGCGATCCCGAAATTCGTAGCGGTTTACACCGCTTGTAAGCGTGTCGCTATCCTTACAAAGGAAACGCATAACGGAAAGCTTATCACCGAATGGGAGCAACTTACTCGCGATGCAACAAGTAAGCCGGAGAGTGTGGACATGGCGCCTGCTGTGTCATCTTTCATGGCCGTCAAAGATGAGGAGGAGTTAGTGAGTGATCATGCTGCTCACTTTGGCTATCTTTATTCACACAATATTGCAGAAACTAATACGCACAGCGGCTAATCTCACTTCGACTCTTTTGGTTCATCACATCGTATTAAAACTCGAGATGATCTTGGATAAAGAGGCCAAAATAACTCACGAAATGTTTTCTGCCCAAATTGAAGCGAGGTTAGGTTCGGGTGATGGAGACAATGCCAAGGGTCCTGATATGAAAGTTTGGAGCAAAGGACGCAGTCTGAGTGATGTATATTCCCTGTGTTTGATGCGCAGACCTGGTTCTGATAGCTCTCCCAAGATTGACTGGCAATCGACTGAACTTTGCTACCCTCCAATCATTCAGTCACGATCCACTAGTACTGGTTATGATCTTAGATCCACCGCTGAATCGTCATCCGATCCTATTGCCCATAAAGGTGTCTTTCTGATTGCTGTTGGAATGCGTTACAAGGGCTATTGCGCCAATCTTGGCCGTAGTATCATTGTTGATCCATCTAAGGTAAGAAATCCCTAACCCTTTTCAAGCTGTCATACCCATTCAAGTGTAGGATCAAGAAGATATTTACAATCTTCTGCTTGCGTTGCAAGCCGATTTATTGCGCGAAATGAAAGAAGGCATCACCGCACGGGAAGTATACAATCATGCAGTCGAATATGTCAAGGATAAAAGGCCAGAATTGGAGAAGAGTTTCGTCAAGAACGCGGGCTTCGGAGTAAGTCGAGTACCATTTTCGTGGAGGACCTCATCCTGATAGTCGCAGATTGGGGTTGAGTTCCGGGATTCCGCATATCTCCTTTCTCTGAAAAATTCTCGACCACTCAAGACTAATATGGTGTTCAACCTCTCTCTCGGATTTTCTGACCTGACTGATGAAGCCGGGAAAAAGTTCGTATATTTCTACAGAAATCTTGCCTCACGTTATGAATATTTTATTCAGATATGCTCTGCATCTTGTTGACACTGTCAAGGTTGGCGCCGACAAGGCTGTGCTCCTCACTGAGGGGGCAAGATCACCCAAGGACACGTTGTTCTTCCTCAACATAGATAATGAAGGGGAGAATGACAGTACTTCCAAGGTGCCAAAAAAACCTCCAGTAAAGCCGATTGCGAATGGTTCTCCGATAAAAAACAAGACGGTTGCTGGCAAAGTTTTACGAAACAAGACTCGCAGCGCTGCTCAAGAAGAAGTGCTTCTGACGACAGCTGCGAAGATCAAGGAACATCAAGCTGAGTTACATGACAATCTCCAGTCGGAGGGACTTGCGAAGTATTCGGAAGAGGGTGGTGGCAGTGGTGGCAAGGAAGGCAAAAGCTGGAGACGGTTTCAAAGTTATAAGGGTGAGGCTGCGTTACCAAAAGAAGCCGAGAATTTGCGGGTTTGTGTCTAGCTCTTACTTGCATTTATCTTCCCATCTTACGATTTATGCAGATCTATGTCGACCGCAAAGCTCAAACGGTCATACTTCCAGTGCATGGTTTTGCAGTCCCATTCCATATAAACACCATCAAGAATGTAAGTAAGAACGACGAAGGGGATTTCACATTCCTTCGCATCAACTTTCAAACACCAGGTCAGCTGGCCGGGAAGAAAGAGGACACAGTTTGTCCAGTTGACTTTAAGTGGATATGTGTCGCACTGATTTCGATTTGTTAGCCTTTCGAGGACCCCGATGCTACATTCGTCCGTTCTGTCACATATCGCTCACCAGAAGGCCATCGTTTCGACACTATTTCGAAACAGATTACAGACTTGAAGAAGGAAGTAAACAAACGGGAGCAGCAAAAGAAGGAGATGGCCGACGTTATTGAACAAGACGTCCTGGTGGAGATCAAAGGCCGCAGGCCTCATAAACTTCCCGAAGTTTTTGTTCGCCCTGCCTTGGATGGCAAACGATTGCCAGGTGAAGTGGAGATCCATCAGAACGGTTTGCGCTACCAGTCCCCCATGGGTTCACAGAAGATCGGTAAGCAAACACTTTATCACTGACATCCCTTGTCAACTAGTTTTTTTTGTGCAGATGTGCTGTTCAGCAATGTCAAGCATCTTTTTTTCCAGCCCTGTGATCGCGAATTGCTCGTTATCGTGCACATTCACCTAAAAGCTCCTATCATGATCGGCAAGAAGAAAGCACATGTAGGAATCCCCGAACCATTTTTTAGGATACTGTGCTCAAATATTTGATGCTAGGATATTCAATTCTTCCGAGAAGCATCAGATGTGCAGTTTGACGAAACGGGAAACCGAAAACGCAAACATCGTTATGGTGATGAAGATGAAATCGAGATGGAACAACAAGAGCGAAAGCGCAGACAGATGCTCAACAAGGAATTCAAGCTGTTCGCTGAAAGGATTGCAGAGGCAGCCTCCACCTCAGTACGAAGCCGGATCCATGCCTACAGTTACAACATACTAATTTCTGTCAGACGGGCGATGCACTCGAAGTTGATATTCCATTTCGAGAACTTTCCTTCGAGGGTGTTCCGTTCCGCACTAATGTCCGTCTTCAGCCCACCACAGAATGCCTCGTGCATCTGGTGGATCCTCCCTTCCTCGTCACTACTCTTAACGAGATCGAGATCGCATCTCTTGAACGTGTTCAGTTTACCCTAAAGCAGTTCGATTTGGTACTAATTTTCAAAGACTTTACGAAGGCTCCACTTCACATCAATTCGATACCAAGCGCTCAGCTGGACGATGTGAAGAATTGGCTGGAGTGAATACCTGTTCATTTGGATAGTTTGATATCCTAGCTGACATTTGCTTGCAGCTCTGTTGACATCCCACTAAGTGAAGGACCTGTTAATTTAAACTGGGGACCTATAATGAAGACGATCAACGAAAGTCCGTATGATTTTTTCCAGCAGGGAGGATGGTCCTTCTTAGGCGGAGGTGGAGCAGAGGTATGTTACTGGTCATGTTTGTGTTGGAATAACTTGACTTATGTTGAGATGCAGAGTGATCCAGATGATGATGAAGACAGCGAGTCGGAATTCGAAGCTGATCCAGAGGAAATTGTCTCGGAGGAAAGCAGCGATGATGCAAGCGATTATGGAGGCTCGGATGCTAGCGACGGCTCCGACAGTGGCTCTGGTTATGATGACGACAGTGACGAAGGTATATTTTTATCAAGAACCATGTTTTCGCCAGAAAGATTGATGTATATCTCCAGGTGATGATTGGGATGAGCTAGAGAGAAAAGCCGCCAAGTGTAAGTGACCACATGCTAATCCCCTGGATTTTTTATTCATGTTCTCTTCTGTTTCCAGCCGATTCCAAACGTGTAGAGGGTAAAGCTACTCGTGATTCAGATGATTCAGAAGAGGATCGTCCGAAAAAGAAAAAAGTGGCCGCAAAACCCAAAGCGAACGGCAAATCGAAACGCTAAAATATTGAAATTATTGTCTGAAATAGTGTTTCTTTTGTATCTTACGTCGTTGCGTGCATGTTATGCGTTGATATCTTGTTTTCAATGCTTGAGTATGTATTAACGCCAAACATGAATCTCTGCTATTGTTCTTTCCTCTTCCCTAGCTTTGTTTGCTCATAAACCTTTGTCTCCCTCCACATGAAAGCGCCGGCAATTGCAGCTCCAGGCCCAAAAAGGATGGTGGATAATATATGCCAGAGGGCCAGGATCGCGCACTTTAGGATTGAGTCTGTGAACCAAAATGAAGACAAAATGGTTGATCCTGCCCCGAATATCATGTCCCATTTCAGAAAATGGGCTATATTCGTTCCTAAGGAGGTAGTGGCCGGTTCTTGGTTGACGAACCAAGGCATGAAGAGTAATTGGAGTCGAGACAAATCATGGATGAGGGGCCAGGCATATATGATATGAAGTGTGGCAGACACAAGGAAAACGAAGCTGTAGGTCGCTTGAAGGATGTGATAACCATTGTTGGTAGAGCCAGCAGGAGGACGTAACAAGCCGTATATTCTCCTAGTCAACTCCATCCAAAGCGGAAAACCTTGCCAGATTATCGTGACGATAGGATCTTGTGCAATAATCATGGTCATAGTTGGTATGACAAAGCCAACCAACAAGCTAAACAAGACCCCTTCCGAGCTGACTTGGCAAATTTTAGCGCTTCCGTTCTCCCATGTTTTGTGCTTCGTGCTTGAACCAGCCAAAATAAACAATAACCAATAGATAGGCATGGCAATAGCGAATGTGAGGGTTTGGAACATGACCCCAATTGCAACTGGAAAACGAAGGATGGGAGGTTGAGTTTCGCGAGCAGCCTCGGCGAAAGGGACAACAATCACAGCGGCAACGGTGGCCATCATATCAGCCAATAATGGGCGATAAGCAGCATCCAGAGCGCCATGGAAGAAACCAATGAGGAGACAAAACGTGTGGTCGAAAGCGACAATTCCAGTGTATTGATGCGGATTGGCGATTACACTGGCATCACATAGTGACAACAATTTTGATTCCAATCCCGATCGCACAAAACAATCAAGAAGTGTAGTTGTGGCAGCAACGACAATCAAGGGGAATACCACGACAGCCAGTTGTGCTCCTACCAAGGTAAAAGTTAATGCTATTGTACTGTGTGCAGGCGAGGACGGGCAAGCCTGCTCGATAGGTGATGCGTAATACATACCAAGTAAAACTCTGGCAACCATAAGTGCTAGGCCAAGACTACAAAAATTATGAGTGAGTGGTCGTGAATATATCAAGCGTCACTACAGTACTAGTCTCCCTTGGCTGACCAATATACAAAATATATGACAGTCGATATATTAGTTGTATATACTACAGTACTATCAAATAAACTGATACGAAGACAAAAACATGTCCTCCACGTTGAACGTTGACATGAGGTGTCAATAATGTGCTCAACTTGGACAGTCGCTGTCACGCATTGCAAGCTTCTCACACTTACCTATTACGCTCATGACTGCTCCAGTTGAGCAACGAACGTTGGGACTCGAATATCAAACCATCTTTGACTCTTCGACCTGCACTCGCAGAGGATTGTGTCCTGTCACGCAGATTAGAAACAAAGGCGACCCATTTGAGAGTCATTCGCTCTACTTCGAGCAGCATGGAAACGGTCCCGAGAAGATCGCCTTTATCATGGGGTAAGCGACAGTGACATTTTGGCTCGTACTGCTGATCCATTGGCATGAAGTTTGAATAGCACGTCATTTGGTTGGTTACCTCAAGTGGAGCATTTCGCGAGATCACCAAAGTATTCGGCTTTGGTCTTCGACAATCGCGGTGTAGGCTTAAGCGGTGCTCCAAGAGGCCCTTATACGTGAGCATGCACTCGAGCTTGGGATGAAGCCTTGTGTGCAACTTAAAATTCGTAGAACAAGCGGCATGGCTGAAGATGTTATTGCTTTACTTGATTACCTGGGTTGGACCGTGAATCAAGATTTGCATGTTGTGGGCATCTCACTTGGTGGTATGATAGCTCAAGGTACTTCGTAATCAGGATAATGTACCGACTATATGTTACCACTGATCGTTCTTTTCTCAGAACTCGCATTTCGTGTTCCAGAAAGAATTGCGTCCCTCAGTCTCATCGTAACAACAGCTGGTGGTAGACTCTGGAATAATTTGCCGCCTGTGAGCAATATGCCATTGTGTCCGGCAAAAATTGCTAAAACAGGCGCAGTGGAAAGGATTCAAATCATTGAGCAGGTAATTATGGCTCAATCGAAAGCCTTATTCCTCACACGCAATCCAGATTGTTCGTTACTGCAGACCCTGAAGCCAAAATTCCTACTATAATGGACATGCTCTTTCCTCCCGATTGGCTAAGACTGAAGGCCGACAATGATCCAGGTGAACGAACGAACAGAGAGGTCCAATCTGAGGTCAGTCTGGTCACACCTGACAAAGGCATGTCACGCTCACGAATCATTCCAGATATATAGAAGGCGTTTCAAGATAACTCGGCCTCAAACGCCAACGGGGGCCCTCTCCCAGATGTCAGCTGGGATTACACACTACGTTAGCAATGACCGTCTGGCGCAAATATCGAAAAGCATACCCAAAGTCCTCATTCTAACCGGGGATTTGGATAACCTTGTAAGCCCGCAGAACAGCTTACACCTGCGAAAACGCATGCCAGAGGCCGAATTCATATGGTGGGAAGAAACTGGACATGGAATTTCAGCACAGTGGAAGACAAGGTTTAACACGCTGCTTGAGAGGGTATTTGAAGAAGGTCGCACGAAAGCAACATTTTCTGGTCGTGGATAGAAAGCAGGGTAGTCCAGCGTACATGCTAGTATTCACACGCTGTGGTTGCACTATTCAGGCCTCAAGACCAATCATACTTACCTGAATCATTTGCTGGAAACAAAGGAAGTGGATATAGTTTTGGTAAAGATAGAAATATGGTTTTGACGTATTATTATTTCACCTCAGGATATCATGCACAAGGATCAGAAAGAAGTAGAACGGAGGTCCTTGAAAAATGGACGGTCAAATATTACACATTGATTCTATGATTTTGTACGGCGGAGTCTTGAGTTTATGGGAAGCATCCTAGAACACAGATGAAGGTCAAGCTAATGTAAGAGAGATAGCTATCACATACCTTCTCTCCTCGCAATCTTGTCCTCATCTTTCCTTCAGCATTCTTTTCAGCTGAGTCCTCACTTCTGCTGGAGCCTTGCCAATAGCTTTCTTGGTAACATGTGGCTCTATGCGCAGATTCTGAGGCCAATTAGCACCCGCTTCTATTTGGCGACTCATGAGTATCTTCAACAATGGCTCTTTGAATGTCTTCTCCTCTTTTGTGGTGAGTGGAGGTGGGAGAACCTTGTCGGCTCGTATTGAGCTTCTCTGGACGATGCGAAGAAGTAGCGGTAGAGTACAACGCATCCTTGACTGGCGTGTGGTTCAAGTTGGTCAAGGAGGTGAGTTCAATGTGGGTTTTTGTGTATTATTATGTAATATTATTTAAATTGTTGTTATGACTTCCTTACATAAATTGGCCACTTGATGACAGAAGTACTCCTGACTCGGACATCGACTCAGCGCATCGTGCTATTGTTGGCTCTGGATTCAAGTTTGATTGAAAGATACTGTAAGCTTTGCATAACGCCATGAAGCGGAAAGCGAGCCAGGTGGAAGTTGGAGAAGATGCCCTCGAATCTTCGTCGAAGCACTCAGCTAAGAAGACCCAAAGATCAGCTCCAGCGGCGATGGGTAAAGAAAAGGAAAAAGAAATTGCTTGGCCGAGCTACTTTCAAGAGGTCAGTCAGAATGATAATCGTATTGTTTTTATCAATTGTTCTGACAAGTAAAAACTACAGTTGTTTAAGGTCCGTATGCTTGATAGAAGTCACGCTCCCCTCTTATGTTTATCATATTGTGTGCTCCAGGTGTTCAAGGTATTGCAGTATGGCTACTTTGCGCCATTCTCAACATTGAACCAATTGATACAGGCCTTAAATACCGTTCTGGCTTTTTTTTCGTCTCGGAAGTACATGGCTACCACGTTTCCTACCGTTCGTTCTTCCGTGGAAAGTCTGCTCAAAGGGTAAGTCAAAAATTTCAAAAGCACAATATTTCGGTTCAATGCGGGTTGATAAGGCCTTTGCCCATGGAGAAAGTCGCTGAATTAAAGTAAGAAGTTTATGATGACTGAAGTTCCGCGTCAACATGCTGATTAAGCTGATACATAGAGCACTCTTACCCGACCTTATTAAATTCGCGTATATTCCACAGAACGAGTTTCGCATACATTCTGAAACAGCATCACAGAATGTCAAAAATGGACGGAACAGCCCTGATTTTTCGATGAAGGAAAAATCCACGTCGTCGGATTCCTGCCTCGGATTGGAAGAGGATGAACATGTTCTCATCCTCGAGTTTGCAGAGAAATCCAGAAGAAAGAAAGAACAAACAGGGTGGGAATTTTGATATTGGTTGTTAAGCCCCCTGTTCATTTTATACAGACTTGGCTTGTCATCAGCTCCATCACTGACCCCTGCAGCCCTGAAAAAGCTCATTGAACAACGGAATGTACGGTTCACAGCGGCTATCAACGAGTTTGTTTCTGATTATAATGGTTGGTTTCTCGCATTCTCAATATGACATTCTAGACTCTTGCATGCGACCTCATCTGGAGGTGACCCTGTCGGTTTACTTCAGGTCGCGGCGCACGATCATGTTCCGGTTAATCCTTCTTTGCGCAGTTTGGATATTGCGAGTTCTAAATTCGGGGAACCACTCACCACTGTGGCCACCGAACACCAAGCAAGCATTGGCACGGTATTAAGCGATCTTCAAGGACAATCCTGGTACACAGATCAAATCGTTGATAGACGAACATTTGGAGCCAGAGACGGAAGAGAGGGTAATATCAAAGCCTGGCATATTTCCGCAATCTGATATTTATTTAGGAGTTTTGAATAGCCCGCTTTCAGACACAATCCAGCAAGCGCTTGAGGAATCACGAAAAATCACAGCCTTATGGATCCACCAGACCTCAGCGATTAATGCTATTTCGATGGGAAACGATGTAATCGTTTCAACAAGTACTGCGTCGGGGAAAAGTGTAATCTACCAGGTTTATTCTCGTGCTGATTTGTGTGTAACAACCCCGTTGATATTGAACAACGCAATAGGTTCCCTTGTTGAAATTTTTGGAAGACGACCCAAGCGCAACCGCAATTTTTGTGTATCCGACTAAAGTAAGTGGGTGTCTATGGTATCTTAGACATCTTTAATCACTATCTACAGGCGTTGGCTCAAGATCAGAAGAATTCGCTAGAGCAACTATTACTAGCTTGCCCGGGATTGCAACATATCAAGGCTAGTCCACTGCACCGAAGGCTATCGAAAATAACATCTATATTCTAGATTGCGACTTATGATGGAGACACTCTTGAGACGCACCGAGCTGGTAAGTTCGTTGTAACTAGTTCATTTGAACCGCCAATCAATTCTGCTGCAACTATTTGTAGCAATAAGGCAGAGTGTTTCGGTCATTTTCACAAATTTTGTGCGTCATGATGTCATCCTCACTCTTCAGCATTCTCAGTGAGTACAATTAGGATATGATCCATGCGTCAATCCTACCGCACGAGGATCTATGGCGAAGGTATATACTACTTTCTATTATCTGACCACGTCGCTGTTTCACTAGAAGCACTCGAAAGCTTTTTGAAAAATCTCAAACTGGTAGCGATCGACGAGCTGCACTATTACTCGAATCTCTTTGGGAGGCAAGTATCAATATCTTTCGTTACCGCGCATCTGGCTCATTGTCCTACAGTCACGTTGCACAGGTTCTTAGACGATTTCGCAGAGTTTGTGCTGCTGTTGGGAGTACGTTATACCGTAGCACCGTCTTCGTGCATTAATCATTCTCAAGATCGACGAATACGATTCGTTTCGTGCAGCGCAACGATCTCAAAACCCTCACATCACATGAAACGACTTTTTGGACTGGATGTAAGTTATGACGATTTCGTAACATCGTGGTCTCATTCTATATCAAATCCTAGGATGTTGTAGAAATTACCGAGGATGGGGCTCCTTCAGGGCCCAAAGAATTCTTGATATGGCGTCCCCCTCTCGTTGATCCAAACGCACTGAAGTTGGGCAATCGCAGTGCCTTGTCCGAAGCAACCACTTTGATGCGATTTCTCATGAAGCGAGGTGTTAGAGTCATCCTGTTTTGCAAAGTTGGTTGAGAGATTTACCATCATAAAGAGCATTGAATTTGAACCATTTCTCCCTTGTAGATCCGAAAAACTTGTGAATTAGTAAGATACCGTTAGATTCACCCTGTATTTTCCTCATCGTTGTATAGGCGATGAAAACCCTTCGCACAGACCTTAGTGCAGAAGGTCGACTAGATGTACTCTCCAAGGTCATGCCGTATCGAGGCGGTAAGTCTTTCCTTTTGTTGTATTCGCAGAAATGCCTCATTGCCTCCATCCAGGATATTCTCGGGAGGTTTGTTTGCCGCACATCTACCGCTCCAGAGTTAAACAGCTAAGTTGATAGGACCGCCGACGCATCGAGCACGAGGCCTTTTCTGGAAATCTTCTTGGTATTGTCGCAACGAATGCTTTGGAACTCGGCGTGGACATCGGAGTCTTAGATGCAGTCATCATGCTCGGTTTTCCTTTCGGCATAGCTAACTTTGTAAGTAATGACATTCTTGTTGTCAGCATACAGTGATGTGACAATCTTTCTCAGCGTCAACAAGCCGGCAGAGCTGGTCGACGAGCACGAGACTCGTTAGCTGTTTTGGTCGCGGATGGTTCCCCGGTCGATCAACATTACATCAACAATCCAAATGAATTATTTGATCAACCCATGGATGATCTCATGATCGACCTCGATAGCGAAGTCATACTCGAGCCGCATTTGCAATGTGCTGCTCATGAAATGCCACTATCAGGCGACGACGATGCCTATTTTGGTTCTTTGTTCAAAAGCCTCTGTAAAACCAAGCTCTCTATAGATAAAGATGGCTGGTACGCGATTCCAAGCTATGTGCTAACTCTCTCATTGAAATCTATGAAGGTATCACACACATCCCAAGTATCTACCTTTCCCGGCCAAACTTATCCACCTTCGAGGCGCAGAAGAGAAGAAATATGACCTGGTGGATATATCAAATAAGAGCCGCCCCAGAATTCTGGAAGAAGTAGAAGTCTCTAGGGCTCTCTTCGAAATCTATGAAGGGGGTGTGGTCAGTGCAATGCCATCTCCAGGTCTTTAAATGTCGACTCATGGGCCATTGATAGTTCATGCACCAAGGACTGACTTTCGTTGTGCGTTAGTTTCGCAATTTAAATGCCATAGGCTTCACAATGGATGGTCTAGGTGAAAGAAGTCAGTCATGACTCGAAAACGGCCAATTTGGTTAGAGCAGATGTTAATTGGATCACCAGTCCTAGGTCAATTCACCTCATATTGACGCCAGTCTATTTTAATCGATTTGTTTTTACAGAGATTATACGTGAGTCCTTTTTGAAAATTGGTGTGACAGCTTGTTGATTTCTTGCAGAGATGTAGATGCCAAGCAAACCTACCGCATCAAAGAGATCCTAGGATCGCCACACCGGTCCTTTTATGGTCGTGAGTACTTACTTAACCCTTCGACCAGGATTCAACTTCTGATTTGTCTCACCGACAGGAGTCGAGGTTACCACTGTTGTTTATGGTACGTCGCTATGAGATTGGATTGATATTCTCCGTTCTTACTGCTGTTCGCTCGAAGGTTTTTATAAGATCAGGTAGGAATAACCTCCACAGACTTCGTTATGCTTATTAACTATCCCAGAAACCAAAAGATCTTAGATGCTGTTGACCTTGATACGCCTCCTTGGGAGCGTCTCTTGTCGGGATTCTGGTTTGATGTTCCAAAAACTTTGTTGATTCTGATGCGAAGCAAGCTAATTCATCCCGCTGCGGCAATTCATTCTGCCCAACACGCCTGGTTGAATCAATTTGCTTTGTCGTCAGATCTCAGAACAGAGTGTAAAGCTGCGGAGAAAGAGTACAAGACTTCGCAATCGCAACGTAAAAGACCAGCACGGTAATACTGACTCATTCTCCGCGCTGATATCCGTTAAGCGACTGAACGGTGGTTTCGCACTCAGACTTATATTTTACGACGCCGCAGAAAACAGCGGGATATCTGCAAAGGCCTTCGATCACGGTTTGCTATCCCTTTGCATATTCAAAGATATTCCATTCACATGGCATTGTATGAAGCGTCCGATACACTTCGCCGCGCTCACGATGCTGTAGAGATGTGCAACTGTGCAACTGGATGTATAACTTGTATGAGCTCTTCGTTGGATATGTTATTGTGTTTCTGATTTGGGTCACTCTAGGTATCTACAGTGCTCGTTGCAAAGAAAACAACACAGTTGCATCTAAAATAGGGGCTCTGCTCATCCTTCGCAGTCTGTTGGGTCTGGACATAAATCCGAACGACATCCCCGTTCAAGGAGAGAGTTTTACAGAGTCGTTTGAAACCATTGAAGAGACAGATTATATCCGAGCAGTAGATGGAGTTGAAGTGGAGGCACCTTAGAAAACAAATTACATGCTAGACGCCGAAGTTATATAGCATGAGTATCTAAAAGGTCCATTATATAGAGAAGGAACGACCTCCACAGTACTATGACCGAAGGTGTTTATCATCGGAGAGGATCGAAATCACCCCAATCATCTTTTGACAACGGTTTAGGTGAACTAACATTGGTCCGTGAAGGTTGCATGGGAGTCATCAAACTGCTCATAGAAGGCGGATGTCCATATTGAGGTAATGATGGTGATGCTGAAGACAATGGTTGCGGGATTTGTTGGATTGGAGGACTCGACGTGCTTTTCATTGGAAGCGTGAATGGCGGATTAGGGGACAGCGATATGTTATAATTTGGTCCGTGAGAGGGAGGAGAAGGGAAAGAATATGAGGGCTGCTGTGACTGGAGGGGTCGTGTTTGTAACGGGCTTGCAACAGGTTGATCTGATTGGGCGATGTTTAAGAACGCTGGTCCATCAAAAGAAGATGTCGATATTGGCTTGGAGCCTAGTCGTGGAGGTCGTGACACAGAAGAGGTCGCTAACTTCGGAGACGTCGGAAGAGACTGGGCCTGATTTTGAACGTGGCGGGGTACTACAGTGGGCTGAATAGGTGGACTTGCCGTCCTCGCGGCCTATATTGGCGGTGAGTAATTTATACATCGAAACGAGATACGTAATTACCTCTGGTGTATCGTTAAAGATGCTCCCCCAAACATCATCGTCCCAACCTTTCGAATTATCGATGACAGTGTCCGGTTTTACGGTGGCACCATTGGCTCTGCCAACTAAACTTTCGAAGTCTACACCAGTATTAAAGCCAGGAGAGGCGGAACCATTTGTAGCCGTGGCAGATCGATCTTCAATTCTTTGAGAATCGCGAAGAAATTGATTATGCTCCTTTTCCACCCTATCACCTAGCTTCCGTATGACTGCCATGAACCGTTGGTACTGTTCGATGTTTAAAACTACAGAAAAATGAATATCCACTCGATACAACGGACAATAACACTTGCGTGGCCCCATTGACATTGCCCACAACTGGGGGAGAACAAGGGTCGCAACAGCTTCTCTGTCCACCTTAAAGCCCATTGCCTCTTGAACAGATAGTGTAGCCATCTAAGCAAAGAGGACATCACGCCGTCAATAAATAGCTGCAAAAGAGTGTCAAGTTCAAGCAGTACCATCACAGCTGGTTCCTTAGTGCGTATTTTAGATAGCAATGGCACCAATTTTTGCGTCAAATTTGACTACACAGGTTGTGTTAGTTTCTCCTCGACATCAAACTATGATTAACAAACCTGATCAAGTGTCTTCACCAGGCTGAGGAATGTAACCAACGTTGCCACTTTGACGGTGAGTATTCTTGTTCTGGTGAATACAAGCTATAGGAAGGTAGTTTAAGCTTCAACCACAATGTTGCGTAGCCAAAATTACTCACTGCAACGCGAGGAAACAGTACACCAGAGACTTCTGCGTAATCAATGGTTTCGCAAAGATCGGGCACAACTTTGAGAGCACGCTCTTGTACCTAGAACACATGAATGACGAGGTATGACTCCGGAAAATACACGTACCATGGAATGCTCCGACTCCAGGGCATTGTAAACAAGCGGCAAAACCTCTGAAATCAGAAGGGTTGTTACACATATAGAAGCAAGGGTTGATTATAGATGAACCTACGTTCGCGAAAAATACCTTTTTCTGTCTTGCTCTGCAGTAAGTGAAGATTGTCCAGGAGCGTCAACATATTTTGTGGAGGGTCTTTGATAGTAAAGAGAGGTTTAAGACTCGGGAGAACAAGCGATGCGAACTGGTTGGCTGAAAGAACATTTGAGATAGCGAAAACATTTGGCAAGATATAAGGCAATAGATTGGTGTCTTTCATCTACTTATAAGGAATGATTAGCTGAATATCATGTTTGCACTTAAGAAAGATTCATGGCCGACCTCCTCTAGCAGTGATGGCAGGATCTTCCGTGTCCGAAGTCCTTCAGTGAATTTGTCCAAGACTGCAGTCAAGCCTCGCATGAAAGATATTTTTTCTTCCCTCGTCTTAGTTGCAAAGTTCGAACGATCCAGGAAATTCAACGTGGATATAGGCAGAGAGGAGAACCATGGATGCGATGACAAAGTGGTAGGAGTGGGGCGACTTTGCGGTCCACGGGTGACGAGTGAACGAAGTAAAGCTGGAATGATTGCTTATTAAGATAGATGATCGATTTTGAATGCCAGATAACTGCTTGCCTTGGAGGTCAGCGTCGAGGTTCTCAATCCCTGGAACTGAACGTCCAGCATTATCCCGCACTCCTCCAAGACTGCCGTGATTTCTGAAAGGAGGATCCCCATTACAGTGAACTGCATAAATCAAGACTCCGAGCGAATACATGTCGGACGCAGTGATCAGAACTTCGTCGAGGGCGTATTCAGGGGCTGATGAAATGTTAGAGACAATTGGTAAAACATGAAATCGAGCCAACCGATGTAATCAAAGGAACGTTGTATGTATGCAGGAGATCGTCCATCGAATGAGGGGAATTCCCAGCGCGTCGGCGTTCCATCAGAATTTGTCAAGGCAATAGTCAGGCCAAGACCCGATATTTTCCAGTCACCCTGAAGAATTTAATGTTCTTGTCAATTGCTAGGAACGAGAGAATCTGAATCATACAGCATCGTTGATGATAACACACTCAGGTTTCAAGTTCGAGTGGATCAATCGACCAGATGTGTGGAGGAAAGATAAGCCTTTGCACAGCTGAAGAATACCTTTTTGAATCTATTTCGGAAGTGAGCGCGGGATGCTGACATGAATCATGCGAGGGCCACACACTTCAACCTCGTCTAGCTCGACGATGGGAGAATAACGAGAGCCTCTTGGTATGGACAAGTCCAAGGAAGAGAGCACCGGTTCAGTTGCAAAAATAAGCTCATTTCGGGTTTCTTCGAGTGGCTCAACCATCTCTGAAATGTCCATGGTTGCATGAAGTTTGAGAATCCATGTGTAGCACAGTTGACATACCAAGAATGGATGGATGACGGAGTTTACTCAAAGCAGCTGCCTAAAAGTAATTTGGAGACTGATATAGTCAGTTAGGATGTGGGCATACCTCAGACTTCATGACATCTAAAACTCTTTCTTTTGAAAGCGGCCCAAGGCCTTCCATCTCTGCTCGCTTGTCGAAACTCCAGACAGAAACACGTTTATTGGTGACTTTGTGGGTCGCAACTTGCACTCTCCATAGTCCTATCTTTACGGAAGGTGTTCCTGCAAATGGTTGCGGAGTAGACGAGCCGGATGGCCCAGGAGTTGAAGATCTGCTGCCACCCGAACTTGTTCCAATGTTATAGGATTGGGAGATGGCGGTGCGCGAAAAAAACGAAGTAGCGGCAGCGAACATAGTTGCTCGGGCAATTCCGCCGTCTATCGCTTCAGTTCCTTGCCGAAGAGAGAGAGTTATTTGTGGTTTGCCCAAGCCTTCGACTCAAGGCTGCGGCTTAGTACTAAGTTCCACCACTGACCTGACACTAGTGAGTGAACGGAGTGGTTGTTGCTGACTAAGCATGAATGGGTGTGTCACGTGTTCCCCACTCGACAAATGATATACATAATACCGGATCCTCAACTTGTCTCGCCTTGCTGGAAGACTCTACCTTCCGGTACCATTCGGTGGCAGACCTGTGTGACCCCAGCTCTACAAACATGAAGCCAACTCTGCGCGTCTTTCGAGCCCTTGAACGGCCCTTGTCCCGGTCGAAGAGTATTGCCTTCATAGGACTGGGTCGTATGGGTGCAGAAATGGCCTACAACCTCTTCTCCAAGAAATCCACTGAAATCCCCGATTACCAGTTCGTGATCTGCGACGCACTTCCAGAAAGTGCGACATCTTTTCGCCAGAATTTCCTGTCTCATTTTCCACACGCTCGCATCGAAATTGTACATACCCCGGAAGAGTAGGTTCCCCTAAATACACGCATCGCGTTAATGTTCTTATATTCATAGGGCCGTGCATACTTCACAGACCGTCGTAACAATGCTCCCTTCCTCACCACAAGTGAAATCAGTCTACACAGAATCGAATGGAATTATACCCGCTCTCCGGTCATATGAGGGCCAAGCTCTTGCGCAAACATTAATCATCGACTCCACAACGTTAGATGTAGAGGTTGCACGTGAAGTAGCAGGGGATGTGGTGAAAACAGGAGCACATATTCTTGATGCTCCTGTCTCTGGTGGTTCGTGACACTAATCCTGAACCTCTCGATGGGCTCCTGCTTACATCAATGCTCGTGCAGGTGTTTCTGGTGCCAAAGCTGGAACTCTATCGTTCCTCGTTGGCGGTAGTGAATCTGCTTTTAACCTGTCGCAGCCGTTGCTCTCCTATATGGGGAAACGGATAATCCACTGCGGACCCTCTGGTGCAGGCCTTGGAGCCAAGATATGTAATAACTTAGTCTTGGGCGTTCAACAGATCGTCGTAGGTGAAGCCATGCTTCTTGGACAAAAGCTTGGCCTGGACCCAGCTGTGTTGGCTGGCGTTATCAATAGCTCTACCGGCAGTTGCTGGGCATCATCAGTCAATAATCCAGTACCATCATCCCTGCCCGAGAAATCTCCTCCTTGTGAAAGGGACTACGAAGGTGGTTTTGCGACCGCACTGATGTTGAAGGTATATTTGATGCTGCTGATACCGACAACCAAGTGTGCTTATCTACTGGATCAGGATATGCTTCTCGCGACTGATATTGGGGATAGTAAAGGCAGCCCTTTACCCCTCGGAAAAGCTGCACGGGACATTTACGCGGGTGTAATTCAACGGGAACCTGTGCTCGCAAAGAAGGATTTCTCTTCTGTTTACCTCCATTTGCAACGATTAGGGCAAAGCACGGGAGCGCAGGAAAGGGAGTCTTGACATTGTGTTCAAGTAGCTCAATTAAGTGTGAATAGGAATATTACGCGGCTGACTTGTCCGCAGCAAGGTCTTGTAAGGAATCCTTTATAGTCCGGAATCTATTTAAATTAATGGTAAGTTCTTGGCATTATTGCTGATTAATTGCTGAGGCACTTACTACTTACTGCTTGAGCAGGTACCCGTCTGAATCACTCCATCGATAATTGATGCTGATTCAGAGCCCTGTGGGAGCAATCAATTTTCTGGCCAGTCACCGAGGCTCTGAAGCTGAGATACTCAGATAGGCTATGCTGTCAGCGAAACTGACCAGTCGGAGTCTGTGTAAGTTGAGTTCTCGCCGTTGCGGTCCCATGTTTTGGTGAGAAAGTTGGAGCCTTCCTAGAATATATAATCATTAATCCATGTTGTTGGATCGAGGATGGATCCCGACTTGTTCGGACTGGCTTGCCGGAGTTGCGAAAAGCTCTGAACAATGGTCGAGTGACCTCGAGTGACCCGAGTCTGTACTTTGTGGAATGTTACCTAAAAAGTATATACAGTAGAGCCGCTTTCCCGAGAAATTGGTTGCCTCCGCGACGTCCATCTCGCTTATAATTGACCCAACAAATCTCGCTAACAAATCTGTCCTTGAAAACAATCATCGTTCACGCCTGGAGGATCATCCTCTCATCTTCTTTATTATACCACCAGTGACAGCTACTCATCTCTTAAGGGCGACCATGGCTACAGACAAGCCCAGCGTTGTTATTTTTGGTGAGTGCGCTCAAACCTGGCTCAACACTACTGCTGATGGCCTAGCGCCCATCCGAAAAATTGGATCAGGAGGACTCAATACTTGTTCGCGCGCTCTTGCTGCATTGCTAGTACCACTTGAGGGAGAACGCCTCGTCTCAGTACGTCTGATCGCTGTGATTTTGGACCATCGATGAATTGTTTGAGCCGCGGCATATCTAGCACCTCCGCATCGTCGATAAGTTCTCGGTCCATCCCCCTACGACGTTTGTGTCTGCTGTCCTCACACGTCAACCATATGCTTATAATTGAGAAGATATCTTGGTGCGGAGTTCCCGAATATCCTTCAGCAACCCGATGTCGAATACCGTCAAGTCAATCTCACTGTTCCTAGTAATAACTTCGCACTATTGCCAGCATATCATCAAATTGACGCTATTTTCGTAGCCGCCGTTTCCTCTGCCTTTGATCCGCCCGCTGGCAAGACACCATATTCCTATGTTTTTGACCTCACAGGAGAGATCAACCACGACCGTGGCGAAGGCGTAAGCTTGTAGATGTCATATTCCACGCGTTTTATTCACAATGAAGTGCTTGAACAGATCGCCATTCAAATGACATTCTTAGTGGCCAAGATAATCGCACACGAAGCTGCACGACGGAAAGTCAAGGCATATGTGCGCCTTCAGCAGCCCATCTACGAATCACCAGAGAAAGGGTCCCATGATGAGAAGGAAGATGTGAAACCCGTGAGACCGCTTGATGCCTGGTGGCATGAAACGTCGCGAATGCTGGCATCCATACAGGAGTGGGTTACATTTTTTTTTGATGGTTCTGTAGCTAATGCCAGATACATATCTAGCTTAAACCTGGTCATTGTCCGTATCGGTTTTGTATATGGTCCCTATGTTGACTTTGGCCTCTGTATGTCTCCTTTTCTCGTGTTGCACTTAAATTTATCATACGATCATTTAGTCGCTGTGGTCACAACGGTGGCCTCCGTGTACGGATATATGAAGAAACCTATGAAAACTCTGTGCGTATGACGCCGATCCTTTCTTTTTTCCCCCCTGATCTTTTTGTAGATGGGGACCTGGCAAGGACCGCATAGATACCGTACATGTTGATGATGTTGCTGGCGGTATGTGGGCATGTGCAGAATGGATTGCACCCCTAGGTCGCAATGAGGCGGATGTCATCGCGGGAGAGAAAATCCCTTTTCATAACGAAAAGAGCAAGGTTGCCGAAGTTGAAGGAACGTGTCCGCCTACTTCACAACCTATCGCTCCCATTTTCAACCTGGTAAGTACTGCCTGCTTCAAGATCTCATCCCTTAACACGGCCTCAATCCGCAGGTTGATGATTCTGAGACTACGCTAGTCAAAGGAGGTTCCATGATCACCGAGCTTTTCGGAACAACGTTCGAGTTTTATGATTTTATCACGAACACCGTGGCCAAGGTATTTTTTTTCACACCCATGCGCTTTCAATCATCATGGCTCATCCTCAAACATTCAGTTCAAGCTCGACGACGTTGTGGAAGAAATAAACGAACATCACGTTGGCACCTGGACGCAAATGCTTCAGACATCCAACCCACCGATCACACACACACCACTGAATGCGTACATGGATAAGTATGCCCTTTCACGACACAGACTTGCTTACAGCAACGGGAAGATTAAAAACGTTGTTGGATATAAGCTCAGGCAACCAAACTTTGGTCATGAGACCTTGACAGAGGTGGTCGAAAAGTGGAAAGCGGAAGGATCGTGGCCAATATTGTAGGAACATCGAGTCTGTACGTGCATTACGAGGTGTGTTGTGACTTATTTTCTTTTGATTCGTTTGCTTGGTTTCTTTTGCTTGTTCTTCTTGATTTGCATACATCAACTAAATGTTTATCAGTCGTTTTCGTCGATCCTGCTTTCCATTGTGCATATTATCTTTGCGTTTATCTTGCTATACTTACTGTTTGCGTGGTGTTAATGGATTAATTGTGTCTTAACGCTATTTCTGGATGAATCTAAATGCTGGAGACACCAAATCTCGTTTCAGCTTAGCAATCAGATCTATGATGACATTTCAATGATGGTTTTGGAGTAACGTCATACACAAATCATTGGATCCAAGCTCCCTGTTCGTTGAGCCGAACAACGACTCCAAAGCTGTGGATATATAATCAGTGGATCTTTGCTCCTGAATTCTGCATGATGTGGAGCAGCCTTTCAAGATTGTCATATATATGCTTCCCAGCCCGCGCAGTCAGTCTTTCCATTGTTGATTTCGATCTATTCCTCACTCACCTCTCTCTGCTTACCCTAGGAGAAAATGGCTAAAGTCGTACACGATGAGCAAGTGAGTACATTTGTTTCATTGTTTAGATACAGAGGAGATCTAACGTTTCTCTCGTGTATTCTAGAAATTGACCGACGTCTCATCCACAGCAGTATCCTTTCACCCATCATCCCATCTAGCAACCCCTTTTGAGGAGGAGGTGCGCTCAATGAAACCAATCAATGAGGATCCAGCCACAGCTGTTTTGAGAAAATCCTGCCCAGAGCAATTCTCAAAATGTGCAGAGGTCCTTCAGTCATCGTTCCCAACATCGCCCGGATACGATCTTAACAGCATATTGCCCCAGAACCACGGCTTCGTCCATACTGTTCTTGAGGCCTACAATCGCCATCGCGCCCTGGTTATCAGACCGGATGATGTCTGGCTGTCAATCTTGGTTCAGTTCAGTTTCTTTGTTAATGGTAACGCGGAGTTGTTGAGGAAGAATTTCGTCGCCCACGAGGGCAAGAAAGAGCCTGTAGTTCAAGCAATGGGCGGGCGATACTCTGTTGATTTCGGGGAGATGTCTCGTCAGATGACCGAACAGCTCCATCAGAATGTTGTCGATCCTGCACTCCGCGAATGGGTCCTGCCGTCGTTCTCGACCACCACCATCACTGATACAACGGTATATGCCATGGTCATGATGGCCACCCTAAAAGAATATTTCTCATACAAAATGTGCCTTATGTGCGGCATACCCTCAGTGACTCTGGATGGAAAGAAAGAAGACTGGGAAGCAATTTTGGAGAGGTTGGATAAGTTAGCGGACTATGGCTCAGAGGCGCACGCATGGAGTCGAATGCTTCGCCCGCTTATTGTAAGATTTGTGCGAGCTTTCGAGGATCCCGACAGCGAAGAAAACCGTGACTTTTGGGGAAAAGTCGCTCATTACGAGGGTGGAGGGAGTGGGCCAACGTATCTCTCCGGGTGGCTTACTGCCTTTTGTGTGTTCGACGCGAAAGGCAAGTGGCAAGGACCACCCATCACCGAGGTGTGTCTATCGTATGTTTCTTGACCTGCGTCCGTTTTGATAGGATGGCTTCCAGACAACTGACAAGACACCACCCACTGATACGGTTCCGGTATTAATTTCCAGTTTTGATCCTCCTCCATCGACTATCCTTGACGGGGTTTCCTATCCTGTCATTGATACGAATGATATTCCAAATGGATACGCGAAGGTGGACGTTAAACTGGATGACAACGGTCAGGAGTTCGATACAGTCATTGTTGCCGGATCGATCGGAAGTCAGATATGCTCAAGTGGGAAGTCGAGTGTATCTTCGACAGGCATACGTGACACAGTGAGGCCGTTGCCTGGTTGGTGGATGTTTGTGAAGAAATGAGAGCTCGAACCTCAGGCCTCAGTGCGGGAAGATGGTTGTTGATGACGACACCTGCATATTCTCTATCTCTACCCATTTGAATCTGGACACTCTTCTGATCATTCCCAATTTCTCATTCACTCAATGAAATGTCATGGTGTTTTCACTTCCCGCAGTGGGTACGCCTAGCATTGAATACTTAGCACACACTGCGCACGAGTCTTGGCAGACTGGCGCCAGCCGTGCCAGAAAGTTCCAGTAGATCCCAATTTCAAGAGCGTCAAGAGATTCTCACCTTGACTATTAATATTGGTTATGATGCATGCTGCAATTCCTGGTCACAAAGGGACCAGGTTTGCACACGTGACTTGCACCATTGTCGCGTAAAAGGTCCTGACTCCCCCGAAGTTTTGCAAACCTGCGACAATGACAGACAACGAACAGTCAAAATATATTCTTTAGTAAAGGTTTGGGATGGCAGGCTATCGACGTGCTAGCATTTCGACCTGTACCACTCTTTGAAAAGTCAGCCAGTTTAGATTTGGAACCCCTTTTCTTTTCCAATGAGTCGCTTGGGGGCTTGGACTATCATGTTCCGGCTTT
Source organism: Hygrophoropsis aurantiaca (assembly GCA_021014935.1). NCBI lineage: Eukaryota > Fungi > Basidiomycota > Agaricomycetes > Boletales > Hygrophoropsidaceae > Hygrophoropsis > Hygrophoropsis aurantiaca. The sequence goes on from MU267724.1 coordinate 43,265, forward strand.
ACTGACCACTATAACGAAATTTGGTCAGTATCAAACACGCATGTGAGTGAGAATTGGGCATCATTATTATGCGTTGTGAGATGCACAGTGCTGCGCTCCTGGCTCCATAGCAAGGATCGGGGCCGCACCGCATCCGCGAGGCACTTGCTAATGGGCGCTTGACCGCCGTGCTTTCCTTCGTTCTTCTTCATACCGTGACCTCATGGGCGAAACAACATATCCTGAAGAACAATATGAACTCCTTTCAGATTCCGAGGCTGAACACAATCACGAACGCGACGACGAACTTGAACCGCTTCCTAGTATGGGCTCCGACAGCATCGCAAAGGCGGAGGGACGCAGAGGGGATGATCTTGCGAAGCGCATGGCTATGGTAAGTTCGGTTGTACATCGCTCAATAATGAGGTTATTCATGGAGGTTTGCAGATTGGAATCTCTGTACGTATGAATACCTGGTAGGAACCTGCGGGCCCGAGACCAACTTACATCCTCAGATATTGACGATTTGTACGTGGGGCATCACCCTGAACAACAACCCGACGTCGTTGGGATTGTTTCCTTTCCATCCTCTCCTGCAGAGTCTCGCCCTCGTGTGCTTTACCTACGGTACATCCCACATCCCACAATCCATCTCACGCGTATTAAACTGATTGAATCTCATCGCTTCCGATTATGATAGGCATTCTGACTCTACAGCCCACTTCCCAGCCCGCGACGAAAGCCGCTGGACTGAAAAGACACCAGCTGGCTATGCTGGGGGTGGGACTCCCCTGCATCATACTCGGGACGTCGGCCATCATTCTTCGAAAATGGTACCGCGCAGCTGACCATTTCACGACCTGGCACGGTGTACGTATCCCCAGCACCCTTCCTCTCCCCCCTCCTCTGTTTACTCAACCCGTTTCCCAACTACCAGACATTCGGGATCGCGGCCGTGTTATGGATGGTAGTGCAAGCCCTCTTCGGCGGCGCGAGTGTGTGGTACGGAGGGGCTATTTTGGGAGGTGGTGCTAAAGCAAAGGCGTTGTGGAAATACCATAGGTATGTATCCCCACTATCCTGATTCAAGCACCGTGTGCTCACAGCATCTGCAGAATATCAGGCTATGTTCTCTTTCCCCTTTTACTAGTCACTGCCCATCTTGGGGGCGCTTGGTCGCATTGGGCAGCATCGGAGAGCTCGTATGCGGTGCGGTTAATTGCCTACTATATCGCTCCAGTCGTCACGCTGGTGGGTATATATTTGCGGTTGAGGTGCGTGTCATTGCCCAAAAAAATCTATCTAATCTCATCAAATCATCAGACCGTCGAAGATGGCCATCCGCTAGATGGGGCCGCATGGAGAGCTGTGCAGATCATTTCATGTATTCAAAAGATACCTCGCGTTAGATTGATGTGGAGCATTCGGAATCAGCCTAATTATATCATAAATCAGCAGGTGCCCAGAGCACACAGCGTCCGCTCGCATTTCCGGTGGCCGCCCTTTCCACGATGCCGGGATGCGAACATGTTACCGCCTGCACAGCGGTGATCCTGCAAAATGCAAACAACAGCTGAGTACACAGGGAGAAAGTGGATTACGGGGTTAGGGAGCTTACCGTTGGCGGTCAGAGAGTCTCGCGATGAGATCGCCCTGATGAAGGTTGAGCGCTGAGCACCAAGCACTGCTGAGTGAGCAATAAAATTCTTACTTTACACGAGACTATATCGAGTGAATGGTCCATGTTGGCTATCTGGGGGACACGGTTAGGTCCACGATCATGATGGCGGCGCGATGATGGCTGCGCGATGATTCTGGCACTCACTGTGAAATGGGGGTATATATCTGGATTGGGCGTCCAAACTGCTCTCAGGATAGTCAGCCATTTGCCCTATGCGAATTATCAGCATCCAGTGAATGTCTTTGAACTGAGAACCAGAACGTACCGTCTGGCAATTATGCTTCATCCGACTAAAAGGCGTGAACGACGGGAAGGCACTAGACGAGGTGTACTTGCTGACGTCGAGGTCCCATACTGTGCCAAAAAAACGCTGGAAGCTACACAAATTGCTTCCCATGAAATATAAAGCAACCCACGCCGTAATGTATCGTCGTAGCTGGTGCTCACAATGCTCCGCCCCCTGGGATCCCAGTATGCAGAGCTGACGGATTTGCCATGTGCGAACTCGCTGCGGAGACAGCCCGCGCCTTTCTTCGACTCCACAAATTCTTGGACAGTATCGAAGCCGAACTCTGCGCCAGTCAGCACCGCCTCCCCCGCGTCTGAGGCACCTCCCAACGTCGCCAATTTCCTGCTATCCCATATTCTGTAGAAGAGTGGAAACGTCAAAAAAGCTGGAAATAACGAATGATGAGCGACCGTACTTGAGTTGCCGGTTATTGGATGCGGTGAGCAGGAATTGTGGCGTGGTGGGGTTTATGCTGACGGACCCGATCTTCTGGTCTGATAGCCCGTACCATCGGGCCTTCGACTTGTCCTGCCGTAGGTCTAGATGCGTAAGACCTCCTGCCGCGTCTGATATCCACATCTCGTTGCCACCGGGAGGGAGATCGACGCTGGTGATCAGAGTTTCGTCTGAAGAAAAGATTTCTTGCGATATGCCCGAGACGAACGACAATCTTCGTATAGTGCAGTCATATGACGTTGTAAAGACCTGTATAACATAGTTCAGCCAAGTTGTTCATCTTTTTTGGTCAGAAGGTATTTACGCTGTGTGAATCTATGGGATCGAGTTTGATTGATGAAATGGACGACTTCGAGGTCGCGGGCCAGTGTTGTTGGAGCCGCCAGTATTTCCCGCCTTCCTTGTCGTCAGCAGCAGCGACATCGCCATCCTCGTCTGCCACCTCATCTGGGGTAGCACGAGCATCCCAGATACCAAGCTGTCCGTGTTTATCTAAAAGTGCACGTCAGTTGTTAACGACTCAGCTCGGTCTAGCACCATGAAGCAAACCTCCGAAGAATATCAAGTCTTTTGAGACTTCTGGGTGGTAGGCGGCGCTGTAGACCCTGTCCTGGGTCACTTTGGCGCGTGCGACTACTTTCAGCTTCTGCAGCTTATCGCGGAGATCTTTGACTGCCGCAGCATCTTTCTTGTCCGCGTCGTACACGAACGCGTCGCGGTCGCCTACGCGTTTCGGCTGGGAAATTTGGGTGACGCTTTGGAAGCAGGACCGGAGGGAGGTTACTTCGTCGGGGGTGGGATCGTCGGTGAGGGTATCTAGATCGAGGTCTTCATGCCGGGGACGTTTAGCCACGCGTGCTTTCTCCTCGGCCTCGAGCCGTTCGTCCTCTTCTTTCCTGCGCCGTTCCTCCTGCTCGGCCTGGGTTCAACGCGTGAATATACGCGTATACGCGTCCACAAATGCCAAGCAATATATTATCACGCACCTCTCTCTTCCGCTTCTTCGACGGGCTCTCATTAAGGTCTACGACTTCCTTCTTTAGCCTGGACGACTGCCGGCGTGGAGCTTGCGCCTCTACCTCTCTCTCCCGCTTGACTCGTTTTGCAGGTTGTATTGGCTTCGCTTTGGTTTTTGCGGGCGCTTTGGCTTTGGGCACGCCGAGTTGTCCTGCGGTGTCGTCCAATCCGAGCTGTTCCAGGAGAGCGCGGTTTCTCGCGATGTTGGCTTCGCGTTCCAGTTCACTGTGGCATTCATGATCAACGGCGTCAGGACGTGTGGATGGACCGTGGAAGAGCGAAGTGGTATTGCTTACTATTCAGATAGTTCAGACATGATATGTAGTGGGACTTGGCAAAGTGAAAGTAAGATGAGATGTGACCAGTATCGGCTGCAATTGACCGAGGGGCCCGGCAGTGGCACTTTACAATTTCTCCCTCGGACTGATCGAACTTGAATGTGGTTTTTCTCTGTTATCAGTGTATACATGACTGCATAAACAGTGTGGATTCGTGTAATCTATGAAGCCTTTCTATGCATTGCATTTTAGGATCTCAAAACCCTTATTTTGGCCTCTGATTGCCTTTTACCCGAACATCCATGATCATCGTGACACTGATTACCATCCACTGAACTCAGATACTACTAGCTTACCCCCACTTGAAGCCACCATGTCCTCAATGACCACATTTTTCGTCTCATCCCCTGACACGCGTTCAGAACGGCGATTCGATCTCCACATCACTGTCCAGCAGCTCAAGGTGCTGTCCATCCTCACAATCAGCCTCTGCCTCGTACTCATCCTACCTCACTCCACCCCATCTGCATCCTCATTCCTGCTCCATTGACACGACCACGCGCGGGCTCTCAACCTGAAGGCAAAGCTCGAGCTCATCACCGGCATACCCGTCCAGAACCAGCAGATATCCGCCGTCGATGGCGAGAACAGCGCGCAGGCGGAAATACAGCTATCAGATGACGCGCGGCCGCTCGGGTTCTACGGCCTGCGCGACAAGCAGACTTTGAAGGTAAGAACAGGATACCAATAATATACCTAATCGGGGCCACTCATCTCCTATCCGGCACGCGTTAGGTCATAGACACCAACCCCGCAACATCATTCACCGGCCAACTCACCGACGTCTCCCAAGTCGAAAAGTTCGAGCTCAGCGACGAGGCCTACGCTCAGCGGCAAGGTATCCTGCACATCCACGCATCCAACGCCTCCCACTTCTACCACTGACGAATACACGTATTGCAGATACCGTCCTCGCGTACAAACAGCGGCACAAAGTCGGCCGCTTTGCTGACGAGACGCCGGCTGTGCAGCCGCAGCAGGTCGACATCCCGCTCGGGGCGCGCTGTGAGGTGGAGTCCGCCGAGGAGGGGCTCCATAAGCGGGGCACGGTGCGCTTCGTCGGACCTACCGCTTTTGCGAAGACGGGTGTGTGGGTGGGCATCGAGTACGACGAGCCGATTGGCAAGAACGATGGCTCGTAAGTGGGTTCTCTGGTCGCTTTGGGGCGTGGCTCATGGGTGTGTGATATAGGGTTCAAGGCGAAAGATACTTTACCTGCGCTTCCAGTCATGGGGCCTTTGTCCGTCCCGATAGAGTGAGGGTGGGCGATTTCCCGGTGGAGGAGATCAACTTTGATGATGAGGAGATGTAGCACTGTGTCGGCTGAATCAGATGCATAGCTGCTTTCTGCTCCTTTTTCCCGCACCACATCACATCGTGATAATCAACAAATCCCAAAAATATTACAATGTTCCATTCAATGGCGCATTTCATCGCCATAAACCACTTGATTAGATTGATAGAAGCATGGAGAATCTTTGGATACAACATCATCGAGATCATGAATGAAAAGGGCAAGTAAAGATCATCAGTACCGTAAACAAAACAACACAGCAGCGACGACACAGGCGTCGGCCCATCAGAGAATAAGAAGACGTGAGATGAAGGGAGAAAAAGGTAATAATGAGTATGTGTAAGAAAGCCAAGTAAAATGACATGAAAGCAGGACAGCGATGATATGCCTGAGTTGTTCTAAAGTACCAAGTGAATATGAAAAAAAGAGCAAAAGTAAATTCCGCAGCACGATTACCATTACCATTACCAGAGGGAAAGGGTATGATTCCGAAAATGCACCCCCAGCAGCACTGCTTACTGAGGAACCGAAGCCGAAGCCAGCCAGCGAGACACGTCCTATGCAGTCCCGGGCCGGCACCTACGTGACCTCCAGTATCGACGTCTCCAGGACGCGGAACTGTGTTGGGTCTTTCGAGTTCTCGGACCACCCCACGATCTCGCGCCAGTTCACCGAATTCGCCTCCTTCTCGCCCGCCCCCGCGAACAGCCCGAGGTCGTCGTCGGACAGCCCGCGGAAGATGAGGAAGAGGCGCGTGAAGACGCACGGCTCGGACGTGACGGAGATGTCGACGGCGGCGGCGATCCGCGTCGGCGGGAGGAAGCGGTAGGCGATGTTTTTGTGTGCGGAGAAGGCGGAGAGGTTGTTGCTGGCGGGTGTGGGTCAGCATGAGTGGGTACAGACGGCAAAGGGACGCACTTGATAAAATTAGTGCGGGCGTGTAGAGACATGCCCAGTTGGTCCAAAACGATCATGAGATGCGGAATAAAGTCGCGGAAGCTCATCGCGTAGCCGTTCCGCGGAGCAATGAATTCATTAGGATCGACCATCGTCGCATCAGGTCTACACACCCCATCAGTCAGCGCGCGCCAAAAACCGTCACAGGCCATCCAACTCACTGAGCCTCGTAATATAATGAAGTGGCCACCATCTCGTTTTCAAAATGCTCGAGCGCACCGCCAGGGTGCACCCTCAAAAAGTACTTGACCTTGTTCTCCGAAAGCGTCTCCGCGGGCGGCCACGTCAGCGCCAGCTTCCAAAACTGCGAGAACGTGAGTATCACATCGCAGTACTGCAGCGCGGGCGCGAGGATGCTGAGGTGGCACTTGGCCGTCGTCGGCTTCGCGGCGGTGGTGAGCTTCGTCATCACGCGCGAGTCGAACATGAACTCGGGCGTGATGTCCGGGTTCGCCATGCGCGTGCCGGTGAACTCGATCCGGTGGTCGTCGCCGGCGTGCACGATGTCGAGCTTGCCCCAGAACATGCCCTCGACTTTGCTCCCGTCTTCCATGTGCGCCATGTCTGCGTCGTCGACGGAGGTTATCGTCGTCTCGAGGGCGATTTGCTGCCCTGGGACGAGCTCGAGGTTGAACACGCCGCCCATCTCGGTGACGGGTGGTTCCCTGCAGGTGGTCAGCACGGGCGGTCAGCCAAGATAGCGACACTTACGGAGGTATCCTGTGTGGCGCAGAGGTGAGATGAGTATGCGCAGGGCGGAGCATGGAGGCACTTACTCGGGTTCCTCGGGCGGCGGGGGGACGTCTGCGACGATCTCCACGCGCAGACCCTGCACGCCCATGATCGCGATTTGGTACGAGTCTTCGCCCGTCAGCTAATCATCGCAAGTGAGACGACAGCGCCCGATGGTGTGTCTGTGCACTTACATAGATATACGGCCCCGAGACCAGTCTCTGTGATGAATGACGTCAGTAATAAGGTGGTGCAGCAGGACAAGACAACGCACGGAGGCATGGAGCGACGCAAATTCGACGGGGACGCGCAGGCTGAACATGGCGTCTGGGGGCGGTTTCGTCCAGTCCCGTGCGACTGCCTCGAGTTCCTGCAGATAGACATGCGATGATCAGCGACAAAGAATAGGCAACCAACTACCGACGCCACGCACTGGATAACTCGAGGGCAGCTGAAAAGGATCACAATTAAAATCAATAGGCGCTAGAGTGGGTGAGGGGATACGCACCACCCGGACGGTCTCCATGTCCTCGTAGGCGAGTGTGAGGAGACGCTGTCGCGCGAGGGCCATCTGGGCCTGTTTCTCGCGGAACTCGGACTCCTTGTCTATGCCCTTTTTGCTTTTGATCCTGTTCCAGAAGGACTGGGAGGGCAGACTGCCGCTGGTGGATCTGGGGGAGAAGATTAATATGTGACGAGTGAAAAGGAAAAAGATATGCGGGCTCGCTTACGCTGGGGAGAGCAGCATGGTGGGATATGAGGCGGAAAAATAGTGGAGAGGAGGGGATTAGAGTAAGATGGTGGCAAGGGCACTAGTCAATCCGCCTGAAAAAGGATTTTGATTGTACGCAGGCGCTGAACACGCGACAAGAACACGAGGCAGACAAGAAAAGATTACAGCGCCTTTAAGTTGTCATTCACTCCAGTTCCATAGCATTTTCCCAAGGACAATTGTTTCTAGATCTTGCGTGCAACTTGCGTGTGTCTGATAATCATAATCTATAGCATCTCCCTCGAGGAATCAGTGCACAGCTGGGGGTGATCTGGGATGGACGGGATCAGATAAAGCCTCTTTAGCCACGTGGTAACGCCATGCCATCATCAAGCGCGACTCCATTCATTTTTCTCCTTTTTCCGAACGCTCCCCATGCTACACCACGTTTTTCCGAGCAGCCAGGTAGCGCTGGGTCTAAGGCAGGCGCACCGCCATTTTGTGTCGACGGTGCTCCTCTCGCGCACATGGGAGTCCGAAACACTCGTCGTCCTCCGCAAAGAGGCAAAAAACCGCGGATTGTCAACGTATGTCTGTCACAATCAAGCCCTGCCCCGCTCATGCACTGACAATCAAAACCAACACAGAAAAGGAAACAAGCCCGCACTTGTTTCGCGCATCCAGTCCTATGAGGAACACCAGGTGCAGGCTGCGGCGCCTGTCGTGCACCGGAACGTGTCCTCATCGTCCTCCTCCACATCCACGTCTACGCCCGCACAGGCGGTCGTACCCGGGCTTCCCTCCGCCCCAGGCCCAGCACCCTCAAAGAACACCAAAGGAGAATTCATGGCCATCAAACTCCCCGACCTATCCCAGCCTGAGCCCGAAGCACCAACACCAATAGTAAGTCCGGGCCATCCATAAACACAACACCCATCTAACCACTGACCACCGCCCAGCCATCCCTCGCGGACTCGTGGGACTCGGCCCAGCGCAAGCCCACTGCTCAGCACGCCTCGGAGGCCCAACCGAAGATCCACGTCGTGTCTGGCTCAGCGACGCATCACGGTGGAGGGCCGACGCATGGGCTCGAGAACGGGCACGAGGCCGCTGCACACGCGGACGCGGACGCACTAACCACACTCACTGCGTCGGGATCGGCAGGGTTATTACGCGGCCTCGGGGACGATCTGGGTCTGCCGCGGGCGATCAGGCTGCGTCCCGATACGCGGGATCAGGTGCAAACTGGGGATGTGGAGAGACCGTTGGACGGGGAGGAGAGGAAGGGGGTGTGGGTGCTGCTGGGGTTATTGGGTGGCTCGTGGCTGCTAGGTGGATACGTCAATGGCGCGCCTGCAGACAAGGGGAGCACAGGGGCAGTCACACCCGCAGACACGGATTCAAGTTCGCAGCACTAGAAATTAGACTACTTGGGGTAGACTCGGTAATGATATTCATAGCACAAATGACTCGCATATACAGTATACAACTTACTACACTACACACCACTTGCAAGTAAAGTACTCGACATGATTTGATGTGTGCATCTGGACAGGAGCTATAATTTACTCAATAAAGACTCCGTGACTTGACTCCCGCCACCAACCACAGTACTTGAGTTGGCCATGCTCGGTCGTCGGCTGGTGCACCGTTCCGCCTGCGCATACACCCTCGTCGGCCCACCACACCCAATATCAAACCTCCGCCCTGTCCTCTACGACGACCCCCCGCCCCTACCCAACCGTAAAAACACCAACACCAGCACCAACACCAGCACCAACACCAACACCAACACCACCAACACTAACAACATCCGCCATCCCTACTCCCTCCGCGAGTTCAGACACGACGCGGACGCCCACGCCCAGTACACACTCGCATCGGAGCTGCGGTACAAGCTCGCGCAGGAGCAGCTCGATGCGTTCAACCATAATTACTGGCTAGAGGTTCGTCGCTTTCGTTGCGTTTCTTTATGCATTGAAATCTCCCTGTATCTGTCTTACTCATTGTTTGCAGAGCAACACCCGCTTCGAAGCCGCCAAGCAGAGCGTCCTCGACTCCCTCCGAGCACCCGAGCCATCTCAGTCCCCGTCTTCCCCATCACATCCACCCACCTCACCCACACCCTCACACACCTCACCCTCACCCACACACCCCGACCCACTCACCCTCGAACGCGCCCTATCCGAATTCTACAAAAAATGGGTCGTGCAGGAGAGCGCCCGCCAAGCCGCGTACTCCGCTGAATGGCGCAGGCGGAACGCGGAGACCATCCTCCTCGCTGCGCGGGTGGAGTATCAGCGCTTCAAGGCGCGTATCTCAAGGACGCTGGGGATGAGCTGAGCGATGGCTGGCTTGGGACGGGCTGAGGCTGACCGCTGACAGATGAGGGAGAGAGAGGGAGCACTGCGGGCTGATTCGAATACAGATCCAATTGCACCAGTCTATATCACGGACCACTGGCGACTACTTATCGTCAATTCAAGCGCAAATAAGTAAGCACAGGCGCAACATGGAGACGGCTCGGACTAGCACTCCAAACCATGGTGTAGCATAGCATATATACATACATCTCATCATCTCTAAACTGCGTGATCGTACCGGGCCCTCCCGTCGAAAACAGAACCGAATTCAATCGAGGTACAGTACTTTTTGTTTTGTTTTGGCCTCCCTTACTGCCCCCCACCTTTCCTGCCATCACGCCCAACCCAACCCAACCCCACTCACCCTCACCCCCCACCAACAAACGCCAAATCCTGACACACAAGCTCCCTAACCCTATAATACACATCCCCAAGCCGCATCTGCTCCACGGCCGTACTCTCCGCCCTATAATCCCGAGCGAGCTCTTCCACGTGGTCCTGCGCCATCCCCGGGAAGCGCGAGGCCGTCTCGGGCATCAGCGGGACGGGCAGCGCGGAGGCGGGGTCGAGGTCGTAGAGCGGGTGCGGATGCGGGTGTTGGGGTTGGTGGGACTGGGATTGAGGGGAGGGGGAAGGCGGGGAAGGAGAGGTGGTGGATGGCAGGATGGAGAGTAGCGTATGGTATAGCGCTGTACCGCGGAACCGCGCGTTCAGCTGCGAGTCGGTGACGTTGGCGGTCTGGCGGATATCGTCCCAGCTATATATACATGCGTTCATAATATGAGGTGTTACTGTTAGTTGGCCGATGATCAATGATAGGAGAAACGCAACGCACTCGTCATGGTTGTATATCCGACACCACGCCCGGCGGAAAGATGATGCCCTTCTTACATCCGGCATGTCCTCCGCCCGCGCCAGCAGATTCAGCGCCGTCGCATAGTCCTCAACGCCCTCCCCCTCCGCGTTATCCTTGAGCGTAAGCAGATCCACCACGTCCTCGACCTGCAGCGTCTTGCCCTGCAGCAGATCGCGCACGAGAGTCTTGAATAGCTGTAAAACCAACAATATATCAGCATAACAAACCTTACGCATCATATAGGCTACAAGGGACAACGCAGGGAGGGAAGAGGGACGTACCATGAGCAACCCCCTCATCTCAGCGAGCCCCGCCGCCTTGGCCTTCGCGATCGCCTCGACCTGCGCGTCGAGCCCCTGTCGGCCGCGTACGGGGACGGCCCGCATCTCCTCCGCGAGCTTTTCTTGCACACTCACGAAATCCAGCCCGTCGTGGAAGGCTGTGACACGCACGCACATGCGCAGGTCGAGTCAAGGAGGGAAGTCGAGTCAAGGATGGGTTGGACAGGAGAGTTGAGTCGAATAGGGACGTTGGGGTCGAGTATGAACGATGAGCGGAATACAACGACAAAGCACCCAAGCGGCGACTTACCGTCCAACGCAATCTCGTCGACCGCCCCGCTCTCCTGCAACTGCGCAAGCTGTGCGAGTTTCCCGACGCTCAGCATGAACTACACCAACGCACTCGTCAGCACCCGTCCACAAATGAAACCCTTCCCCTCAAAAACAAAACCGCCCAAAAAAGCACCCAAAAACACCACAAAAACCACACTCACATGCCGCACCGCAACCTCCCCCGCCCCGCTCGACTCCTTCAGCAGCGCCGCGCTCGCCGCCCCATGCCGCCCCCGGCCGAGGTGGTGCAGCCACGAAATGGCACCGTACTCGTCCGCGTGGTCGGCGAAGAACTTGTCCATGTAGGTCTGCAGCTGGGCTCCCTTTACTGTGTCCATGGTGTCCGTGTCCATACGTGCATGCGCGTCCGTGTCCATATGCGTGTCGGTGTGCGAGCCAAGCGCATCCTCGGCGAACAACACGCGCACCTCGCCATGCTCGACACACCACCGCCCGAGGGCGTCCACGAACTCTCCCCCGAAGCGCGCGACGTACCGCGCCAGGCGTGGGTTCGGTTTCACGGGTGCGGGTGCGGGTGCGGATGCGTGTCCGTTCGGGTATTGGGAGGTGGCGCGCTGGGAGGAGCCCGCCTCGCGGTGGCACAGCGCCGCGAGGGCAGAAAAGTCGCGGTAGGACTCGGCGAGCGCGAAAGCGGCGGCGAGGTGGTTGTTGATGCCTGCGGGGGAGGGTGGGGTCAGTTAAGGGAAGCAGAGGAGGCGGAATTAGTGACAATGTTAGTGCAAGGGGTGGTGGTCAAGGGGGGAGGGAGATGAGGTCAGTGTTAGTGATAGTGAAAGCCATGGAGAAAAGTATTAGTGAAAGTGGCGGAGAGGAACATTGGACGAATGGGGCCGAAAGGAAGATGCGAAGGACAGGGAAGGAAAGAACCAAAGAAACACAACGCACGCAACGTCTCGAACACCTCCGGCCTAAGCTGCGCAAAGCGGTCCTCGAGCTCCTTGCGATCCCGCTCGTTCGCAGCGTCGTCCGCCGCAACCGCGCTGCACGAGTATAGCCATCAGCCCAGCCCAGCCACACCACGGCACGGCACTCACCTCCCAAGCCAATCCAGCCTCTCCGCGATACACGCAAACAACAACGCCGCCAGCGCCGGCAACTCGCCCTTCCCCTCGCCCTCCCCCGCCCCGCGCGCACACGCATCAAACAGCCCCAACACCGCGTCGATCGCCGACGGGCGGCTCGTCCACGGCCGCATCACCGGCAGCTCGACGCCGTACACGCCGAGGTTGTACGCGCGGTAGTCGAGCGCGGACTGCAGGACGGTCTGCGCGGGGCCTGCGCCCTCCACGCCGAAGGACGCAAGGAGGGGGAGCAGGCGGCCGATGTCGGCGGTGTGGAACTTGAAGAACGCGCGGACGACGTCGGGGTGCGGGGGGTTGGAGTCGTGGTGGGAGTCTGGGTTGGGAGACGGGGACGGGGAGGACGTGGCCATGTACGCGTGCACGGCGTCGGCGATGGGGGAGCGCGTCGCGCCGGCGTCGAGTGCGGCGTTCAGGGCGAGCCAGAGCTGGTGTGCCGCGTAGAGCTTCTCTGCGTCCATGGCGAGGCGCTGGCGGCTGCGCTGGGACATCTGCGCCGCGAGTGAGTGGGTGTGTCATTAGAATAAAACAAAGCGGCGCACCCTGTGGAGGACGGCATTATCGTTGATGAAGCGTATAAGCCAGCTGAGGCGGTCCTTGCGCGCCGCGAGCTGCGCTGTGAGGTCGTGGTTCGGGCGCACAAGATCCGGGTCCGAGCGCAGGACAGCAGCCGACAGCCTTTCCGCACCGCCCATGAGACTCTCGGGGTCCACGTCGGGATCGAGGGTAAACTGGAGCGGGTTCCCGGGGGCGGCGTACAGTATGGCCTGCGTCATTGTCTGGCGCACGACGTCTGCGCGGTCGACGCGCTGCACGGCGTCGAGGTCGACGGACGCGCGCATGAGACACGTGGCGCAGAGCACGAGGAGGTCGTCCGTGTCGTCGTCTGTGGCGATGGCGAGGGTGCGGTTGGCGTAGGCATCCGCGAGAGCGATGCGGTCGGTGTAGTCTGCGTCACGTGCGACGAGGACGACGGTGTCGGCAAAGCGGACGGCGACGAGTGCACCGCGTGCGAGGAGGGCGATGCGCGGGTGGATGGGGGCCATGGCGTGCGGTGCGGGGACGACAGTGGCGGCGAGGACGGCCATGTGCGTGTCCAGGCGTATCAGGGCGTATGTGCGCGTGGGTGGTGTGTCAGCGTAGGAGACTAGCAGGACGACCTGGTCGTGTGCCACACTGATATCGAGCAGCTCGAGGTCGACTATTGCTTCGGGGAGGGATGCAGCGACTTCGGGTGCGATGTCTGTGTCCGCTAGCAGAGCCTCGTCGTGGAGAGACCAGCGCTGGACGCGGGTGTCACACACCGCCCACAGATGCGCACCAGCCACGGCGAGTGCAGCAATGTTGCCTGGGCGGGGAACAGGCCCGGACGGTGCTGACCAAGGCAGGAAGCGAGCGAGGGAAGGCGGTGGCGGGGGTGCAAAGAGGCGGGGGACGAGTGTGCTGCGTGCAGACACGGCAAGGCGGAACAGACGGCCCGTGCTCGTCGCTGCAAAAAACGCGTGTGGGTCAGCGCGGTTCAGCACCGAGACATACTCGTCGTCGTCGAGTGCGAGCTGGGCATTCGAGAAATGGTCGCCGCCAGCCAGCCCGCTCGCAATGGACGGCCAGAAGCGAACCGCGCCTGCAGCAGACACCAGCACCAGCCCAGGCTCACGGGCTGATGCGGCGGGGAGGAGTGCAGCGAGGGCAGGGGTGTCGCTGGGTGGGGCGGGGAAGATGTAGCACGTGGGGTTTGATTTTGAGTATGGCCAGACAAAGCAGGTGTGGTGGACGAGGAGGACGGCGTGGGCCGTGAGCGGGTCAAGCTGGGCATCGCACGTGTCCAGATCAGGCGACTGCAGCACACGCCCTACTTCAGGTGGCGCGTGGCCTGCCAGTGCAACCGTGAGCTGGTCCGACTTGGCGAGCAGCGTCGCCGTTGGCTGGGGTGTGCTCGCCGTGGACTGGTCGTCGATGTCCATGCGGGATGGCCCGCCCACCATGCGCCGTGCACGTGGCGGTGTGGCGCGGGGTGTTCCATGGCGAGAAGCGTGTGTTCGTCGCGGTGCAGGTGAAGCCATGGTAGACGCGATGAGGAGAAGGTGAGATGCTTATGTAACCACGAACTCACAAGTAGTCTGCTTATGTAACACACGCCACACACGATGCTTGGACTCGACGACTACGGCAGCGACGACGACGACGTCCCAAAGAAGCACAAACGTCCTCCAAAGCGCATCGCAGTCGAGAAACCTGAACCAGTGAGCCGAGATGAACCGCCAGCTAAAAAAGCACGCACCAAGCCAGCCGGCTCGTCTGCACTCTTTTCCCTCCTCCCGCCCCCAAAACCTGTCACTGCACCGGCGCCACCAACCCCACAGCGCGTCCTCGGCGGCGGTCAGCGTCCCGGGCTTGTATTCACAGAGGTCACGCCGGTGACTAAAGCACGGGATGAGCCGGCCCCAGCCCCCGTACCCTCCGCCTCCACATCCTCCGCCCCACCCGTCCCCGAGTTCACTCCCCCAGAACCCCGCCCCGACGACCCCTACCCAGGCTACTACCTCCTCCCCTCCGGCACCTGGGCAGCCCACGACCCCACTTACTACCTCGCCTTCCACAAAAAATGGCAGCGCGAATACGACACCCACCTCCGCGCACTCGAGGCACACGCAGACACAGACGCTAACCCGGACACACAGAACGTCGACGTCGCACAGGCGCTGGCGGAGGGGGTCAAACAGCGCGAGGAGACAAAGGCAATCACAAAGACGAACGGCGAGCCTGCCCAGCCGCGCATGAACGTAAAGGTGCGTGGACGATTGGTAGCCCGTGACTGCTACTAACGCATGTGACACAGGGTGCAAAGCTCGGGGCGACGGCAAGATCGCGCCATCAACTCACCACCCTCCTCTCAGAGGCTTATTCAAACCGCGAAGCTCTCGAGGAACGCATCGCTCAGGGCCGCAGGAACAGAAAAGAGGCAGGAAACAAATACGGTCCGCACACGCCTTGCTCACACACGCGTCTCACTCACAATTCCACAGGTTTCTAGCAGTACACCCATATGTATTAGTAGCACATTTCCATGTAATCCATTAATCCCATGCCCATACCCATCCACGAATGCCTGACACTCATCTACAGCAGCCCCTCCAGCTCCATCGCCTCTTCAACAGCCCACACACCCACCCGCGCCCACCGCCCATCCACACGCCGCAAATACGCTGCTACATCCGCCGCAGAGGGTCCTCCGCTGCCTTTTGCGCCTCCACCCCCACCCCTCATACGCACAACAGCCTCCCGCACCCACCGCCCCAGCAGCCGACTCGTCACCGGCACATACGCCTCCTCCTTCCCCCCCTCGTCCACATCCGAAACCTCCAAATCCATCTCGTCCACCTCGGCACACACAACACTCGTGGACGCAGACGTAGACGACACCGAAAACAGCGTATCATTGAGCGTCTTCCACAGCGCGCTCGTTTCCCCGGCGTCCTCGCTGACACCCCCACTCGCATGCGCACCCACGCTCCCCCCGCGCCGAACCGCCCCCTCCCCGTCCCAGAGCACGATCGCCCCCTCCTCGTACAGCTTCACCGCCGCCCACGCGAACAGCCGTTTCATCTTCAGCCGCGGTGGCTCCCGGTCCGGCTGCGTCGTGGCGGGTTTGTCCCTGCTAGACCCAGCGCGCTGCGTTGCCTTCTCCTTCTCCCGCGCCCTTTCCTGCTCCCGCCGCTCCTTCTCCAGATCCCGCGCCCGCCTCCTCACCACGCGCGCAGCGAGCAGCGCCAACTCGGGGACGCGCCGCAGGTGCGAGAGCGCGTACGCCTGCGGCTGTGCTGCGTGATGTGGGTGGATATGAGGGGGCTTCCCATTCACCCGACGGCCAGGGCGCGGCGTCCGGTCGTCCCCACGCGCCTTTTTTGTCGGCGTGCGCAGCGAGGCGGGGTCGTCGCCGTCCTCGTATCCACGCCCCCTATCGCACGCGGGCGGCTCACGCTCGGGCGGGGCGTAGTCCATGTAATGCTTGACGTACATCCGGAAGGTGTTCGCTGTGAGGTCGCGCCGGTGCAGCCGGGAGGGGTGGCGTAGCTTGAGCACCGGCGCGGGTGGTGCGTCCTGTGGGTGGTGTACGTAGAGCAAAGACGTGAGTTAGCAATGAGAAACGACATGATAAATGAAAGATAAAAAGCAACAATGTCCTCGTAAGACAACGAAAAAGCCTACACTCACGTTCGCATGCACGTGCTTCACCGGCGAAAACGTGTCCTTCACGGGCGAACACGGCGCAGACGACGACGCAGCGGACTCGGAGACGCTGTCCATGCTCGGGGCGGGCGACGCGGGCCGTGTCGGAGTGCGCGGGCCCCCATCACCCATAGCATGTCCAGATCCACGCACAGGGAGCCCGCCACGCGCAAGGATACCGGCACCCGTATTCGCGGACGCAGACACAGGCGGGGCAGGGATCGATAAGGGGGGCACACCAACACCACCACCACCACCCACGACAGGCGCAGGCGCGCACACAGCCCCCGGCATGCGCGCAACGCCGTACACCTCCCGGTGCAGCCGCGCCACGCGCCGGAGGTGCCACAGCTCCTCACTCGCGGACGCGCACGGCTCGAGGACGTCCGCGACGAGCTGCCGCGTGTCGTGGTGCCGCGTGTCGTGGTGCCGCGTGTCGTGGTGCCGCGCGACTCTGCCCGTCACGCGCACTGCGTACCCGATCTCGGTGACTGGCGGTGGGGGCTGGGGCGGCGCGGGTGTTGCGTTGGATGCCGGGGTTCTGGAAGTGGATGGGGGTTTGGAGGTAGTGGTAGTGGTAGTTGTGGTAGATGTAGACGCGGGATCAAACTTGGCCTTCTTTGATGCGTGTGTACCCGTATTCGCATTCGCATTTGCCGCGGTTTTGGCCGGGCGGGGCGGGAGCGGATGGCGGACGACGCAGTCGATGACGGCCGTCGTGTCGTCCACTGCATACGGGATCGGATGGGATGTAAGTTCAAATCAACGTGACGAAAGTATGACACGAAGAAAAACACCACACGAATTCCACGGTCCCAGCCCACCCCAAACACCCAAACACCGACCCCCAACACCAACACCAAACCAACCTCCCGCATAAACCTCAGGAAGCCCCGGCACTCACCGCTATAAACCGTCCGCCGCTCGTACACCTGCACGCCGACGACCATGCCCGTGATGCACACCGTGCGGCAGGGGGTGTACCCCAGCCACCAGAAGTCCGGGTCGCCTGCGCGTTGTTGTTG
>MU267725.1:6891-60739 GCA_021014935.1 Hygrophoropsis aurantiaca
ATTCCGATACACATTCATCTGATACTACTGTATCTACTACACAGTACTACTTGTTGGCCATATGTTATTTTTTTTTTGAGGTTATATCCGAATGGGGCGGACGGAACACCTATGTTTTATGCATCTATCCTACTAGGCGGATGAGGTCTATGCAGAGCGATGATATATCCTACCTG
Source organism: Hygrophoropsis aurantiaca (assembly GCA_021014935.1). Classification (NCBI taxonomy): domain Eukaryota; kingdom Fungi; phylum Basidiomycota; class Agaricomycetes; order Boletales; family Hygrophoropsidaceae; genus Hygrophoropsis; species Hygrophoropsis aurantiaca. Next base: position 7,068 of record MU267725.1, read on the forward strand.
GCGGACGGTATGGCTCTGAAAACATAGGTCCGCGTAAATTTCGGACAGATCCGGCAAAAAATCAAACGGACATAAAGGTCAAAAAGTGTGGATTTTGGATATAACCTCAGTACGCATATGCGGGGGTCCTTTGTAATGGCACTATAAGATGTTCCTCATAATATAGTTTATTTCGAATGCTTACGATGATTTTGGGACTGGATAACACGTTTACAAACTCTTGTCAAAGACACCAAAAACTGTACTTGACTCGCACACCGTCGAGATATTTCCATTCCTGCTGAAGGGTTAAATTACCGATTTTATGTTGATGATGGTATTCCAGGACTTAGAATGGCATATTATATAAACAAATGATTACAGGTATTCAGAATTTGTACCAAATCATATCACGGAACGAGAGTTTTAGTGATGTCATGTGACTGCAAGATGTGTGCACCTCAGTACAGCTTAGTACTCATTAATCATTACTCGACCTCACTGCGCATTATCTACTCCTTGTCTACTCCCTTTATTTTCTTTACAGATATTGGTTGCACATTTTGTTTCATGACGTCGCGAGTGGCTGACTGAACTCGCTCCATTCTGTTTCTGACCCCCCCGTGTCAGCCTCCAGGAATCCATAAATTTAAAGGACATCCAAGCGCCATTCGTTTCGATCCAGCGCCTCTCTCTCCCGAACCATCTCCTCCGTTCTTTATGATCTCCTCCCCCCGCGCCCAATTAACTAATAAACAATGCGTGTCTCAGCCAGTTCATTCATTCACCCTTCCTTCATTCTTTCCTCGTCTTGTGCTCTTTCGTCTTCTTTCATCCCTAAGCGTCGCAGTTGTTTCTCTAACTGGTACCGCTGGGTTATGTGATATTGCAGGTCTTTTTGAAGGCCTTGTTCGGGAATTTGAAGGTCCAGTGGCTTGTTATACAATGATGGTATCTCTGACGAATTTCGTATACAATAGCTATCCATCTGTCTATCCAGAATCAATCACTCGACATGCAAAGCGGGATTTTACTACTGTATCAAACTGGGTTGGTCAGGAATATTCCGTCGCCGCAGGCAACAAAAGCCACTCCAGCCTCTAGCATGCCTATTCTTTGGTGATCTTTCGTTCAAATTCATTGCTCATCGCGGTCTGTTCGTTTCTGTTGCGTCTTCCAGGTGCCCTGGTGCATCTCGGGATATCAGAGGCATTACAGGATCGCTTCTTTGTTCCTGTTCATTCCCAAGACTTCCCACAGGACTCAAATCGACCGTCACTGTGATCAGTGGTTTTAAGATCGCTACATCAATCATGCTCACTCTGGCGATGTCTGGAGCAACAGACCGGCGCACGGAGTTTTGTCAGCTAGCGTCGTCACCGCATCTTCCAGGGGCTGATCAAGTTTCTATTCCGGTAAGCGGAATCCATCACGAAACGAGGTCGACTACCGGATAGCTATCACAGCCAACAGTGTCAGTTTTGCCATTCTGGAACTGTTATCGTATTGGGCGCAACCAGTCAGCCTACCAGTAGAGTGCGATCGGTCCACATGGGTGTCCAGACCTCCTAATAAGACTGTGCTGCTCCTCGCAGATCAAGGAGCTCCCCTGACTGGACGTTACTTCAAACACTCGACGTTTCAACGGTCTTGCTCGCTTCCAACATGGTGTCGTAGCGTTTGCACGCAGCAATCGCTCAGATATCAAGTGCACCCTAGAATGAAGTTCAAATCGGCATTCAATACAGTTCGTCTCGTCGTCTCTCAACTCCTCCAATCGCCTCTCAGATATAGGGGGATTTTACAACGCTCTCACCAAATATCTTGTCACTCAAGAGCTATAGCAGATCGGAATCTTGGTCAATGGCTTCAAGCTTGCTAGGGTAATCAAGCTTGCTTCGTACGATGGCCGGAGCAACTGTTCGTCGTCGGAGAAGATATCGTCGGCCACCATGATCATGCCGAGCATTCAACCAAGTTTCTGTTCCAGTACGTAGAGTTCTACCGAAAAGTAACAAGCCAACGAAGGAAACATTGACTTATGGATATCATCTCGTGATTCACTGCAAATGCTGGCCATCCTGGAACTGATTCCACAGCCCGGAATCGAACAATGCTAACCTCGGAGACGTAATCGATATGCCCAGCTACCTATCTCAGGCGTCAGGGATTATTTCAATGGCTCGTTTCGTTGATCAGGTATCTCCTTCGGAAGGACGTTCGTCGCCGTCCATTATTTCTCGAATCGACTCCAGACTTGAACGCCAAGCATCGGCTTGTGACTGGGATCGATTTCTTGAAGCTGGACATCTCGACATACTCGCGGCTTTTGATATCACTCGAGTTCATCATCGTACCTGGAAATCAACGGCCACTTCGATTTCCGGTTCCGAGTCACAAATTTCTACGCACGATACCTGCTGGACCGCTTCTACTGCTAAGGTGTTTTTGACTTCGGCCGCTATTCTCAAGCGTGAAAATGGCTCACTAAGCGAGCATACGAACGAGCACGAACTTTGGCCTCCTCAGCCGCTATTTGCATGTTTAGAATTCATATCAGTTGTCGCCTTCCTGGTGTGCTTCTTCTACTCGGATATCTTGTTGCCATTGATTGATTGTATCAAGCCTAGTCACCAGATTTCGATATTGTACAACCTCTTAGAGTAGTTATCAATACTTGCTCGCTCGTGTCCTCAGAACCCAACCTTCCCGCTCTGAAGCTTCCGGTTTATCCTCTAGCAAGTTGACTCCCCATCAGCACACCGGACCTCCCTCGCATCAATCCAGTGATGTCTTTCTCTTTCATATGTGGATTCTTCAAGCTCCCCAAACGCTCTCAATATCCGCTTTATTCACTATGCCCGGCGCACCCGAAATACCTGCCTCTTCTAGGTGGGACAGGAAAGACGTCTGCGCATACAAAAAACACAAAATCCGCTTCCGATATGGACAAGCTGAAGTCAGTGCACAACACCATGGAGCACGACCGCAAACCTTCTCGGTAACCCAAACCCGACTATATCCACCCGACTTTACAGGCGCGATGGCGCCGTCGTTGTCCGCTTAATGGGGTGTCGTTAAATAGTATGAATGTTCTTATTTTCTTTTTACCCTGTTGTTTGCTTTTATGTACATGAGTGGGAGAATGAATGAAATTGGTTGATGCGTCTGTTGAGGAAGGTTTGCCTATGGTATTGAAGTTCGGTGAGCTTCTGCTTGCAGGACGATTGGTCGAACTGGCGATATATTGTGCTCGACAGTTGATGCATTGTTTTCATAAATAGGAACATTTCACACAATTGGATTCATCACTTGTATCAGATATCTTAGAAGCCGGCTGCTATTTTCAGGTCAATGCTTAGTAGACTACCTCAGTGGCGGTAGCAATCACAATCAGTGCCCTGTACACATTGCATACAGAGTCGGTGCAATAATCAGTGCCTCACTAAGGCAAGCAAAGATGTTTCTCAGCCATCACGCCAGTCACCGGCCGGACCGATTCGCCATTATCAGATAGGAGTTATTTCTGCCTTCGGGATATTCACTCGATTTAGGAGATATACGCTGCTGCACACATCGTACTGTAAGATTCATATTCAGGAGTAGTGTATGACTTGCACAAGAACAGGAACAGACAAACAAGTGGGGTCATAAATATATGTGAGAATAGTTGGATACAACACATAGGAAATACGCAACGCTACATATGTATCTGAATCCGGGCCCCCGAGTAAGTAGTCACTGCAAATGCTTATGGCCAGCAAGCCTACTCGATCGAAGGAAATTAGTCATATCCAAAATCCGGACATGGGAGGGTATCATGCGTCCATGCACATAAGTATAAAGCGGTCATGGATATCTTTAAATAAATACTCGTGAAATTGTCCAATGGTCTGATGAGGTCCATGTATCCATGGCTTTGATCATCAAATGTCCATATCGATAATGGTATACATTGAGGTTGTTCGAGGCTGCGATGAGCTGCACGCATTTTTCTGATGATTTTCTTCGGTAAACAGACGGGGTGAAGCCGACTTCAGCGGATCAGGTAGCTCTCTATGCGAGTACGGGCTCGTGCTATTGCTACGAATAGGTTCCTGTTGTGAGTGAGCCAGTATTTCTCTCGTATTTGCCAAATATTACTAACCGGATACTCCAGTGAAGGCCGCTTATTGTCATTATCTGTCGAAGTTGAAAAGGTGTTACTGATATGTGCCTAATTGATACTCTTGAGCTGAGAATACGATTGATAGGAGGCCGTCAGCTGACCTTTTGCAATGTCTTGGATTTTCCATACGCACTAGTATTACTAGTAGCAGTATTGCTTATTGAACGCGAAAGCATCATGCGTTCACGCTTCAGATCTTGGTAATCGGAGATAGCCTCATCGTAGCGATTTTGGAGATCGGCAGATTCTTTTCGGTGTTTGGCAGCCTCTGCCCTGAAGGCGTCTCTTTCACGGCGTACATCCGCCAGATCACTGAGCAGCCGAGCATTATCAGCCTGTAGATGCTGGATCAACTTGCGTTGCCGCGTATGGACGCCTTGCAGCTGCTCGATGAGCGCACTCGAGTGTTTTTCCATGGCCAGGAGGGATGTGGGTGAAAGTTGAGTATGGAATGATGCCATAATGGTAATGATGCAGCTTAAGAACTCGAATGAGAGCCAGAAGGCTGCATCACCATCAGAAGAGCACAGAGATTACTTGATCGTGTCCGTGCAACCTCTGACTCCAGACCACCGCGCAGAAGCTTTAAATCTTCCAATCTTATCACAGGGGCTGATTTTGATGGCACACAGCTATTTTCGTTCCATCCTCCCATGGGGCTGTGCTTGTCGATGATCGGTGATTGCCTTTTGGTGGACTTTGCCTCTGAAACTTTGCCAGTGACCTCGAATGAGGCGTAAGCACTCAGATCCGCGAAGCAGGTGAATGGCGCCTTTGAGAGTTCTAGTTCCAGTATCAGTTATATGGAGATACCTTGTGATTGTCTGTTTTTAACACTGAATCACGAGTTATCGCACAGCGTTAGTGGGCGCTGTGTAATACAATGGGTTGTTGGAACACACCAATTGATGCGCGATGGTTGGAGTATCGCACGTCCTTATGTGATACTTGCTTCCGGTTGCTTACAACGCTATGGCACGGGCACCGATTTTCAGCAGAGTCGACTTTACGCAGGCACGATATAAATAATAAATGATGGCTCTTACTGTGTCGCTGTGGATTTTGAAGGATTTATTTATCAAGTTACCGATTCTCGTCGCCGTTACCAGCGGATCATTCGTTGCGAGAAGGCAACCGTACGACTTTCTTCCCTCGAAATTTGGGTCTGCCACAAGAGACTAGTAGAGTCTGTGGTATATCTTAAAAACGAGTAACGGTAACACAGTGGGTGTTTGTGCACCTCACACTCATTTTTTGACTGAAACTCTCAATCCCAGATGCACTGCTATGTCCATTCTTCTAGTCTCGTACCCGCCGTTATAGGGCACTCTCACTGCCACGCATATCTTATCTAATCGGAACGGACTTTAAAGTCGGAGGCAAAAAAACAAGTAAGTTCTGTCAGTGAGTAGTGCCCTATAACGTCTGGTGCAATTCGTGGAGCAGGTGGTAGATCAGGTCCGGCCCGGACATCAGTACATTGTAGAGTAGGAATAATTTGATCCACGTGGCAAGCTACATGTGTATTTTTCGTGTTGAATCTTGAGGTTGTTGATTGTGTCGAACACGTTACTCGTTTTCGGGCCATTCCTACTCCATTTGGCAGGATGGCCCCTGTACATTCTCGAATCAGCTCTCACAAGAGAAACCAGGATCGTGCTGCAAGATTACTCTCGGAGGCGCGTGAAAAGGCCGCGAAAGACACAGGATATCATTCACTAGCAACCAGACAAAAGATTTCGGAAGAATTCAAGAGCCGGACCAATATGACTCCATATAACTGGCAGGTAGACGTTGCTGAAGCTCTTGTACTTGGACTAGATTGCTCGGTCATAGCTGGAACCGGGGCTGGCAAGACCATGCCTTTTGTAATGCCACTATTTGTGCATCCAGAAAAAACAGTGATTGTCATCTCTCCATTAAATGCTCTAGAAGCGGATCAGGTATTAAAATCTTTGTTTTCCACCTCAGAATGTACTGAATATATTTATCGTTTGAAGGCCGAAAGATTTAAAAAAATGAAAATCGCCGCAGTTGCTGTTAACGGAGAAACCTATAGCACTACACTACATAAGGTCAGTAGTATGCCAGTGGCGGTTGTCGAGATTATCACTAACATAGAAAGATAGGAGCTTGAACAAAATAAATTCCAGGCAATCATTACCTCACCAGAGATGTGTCTACAACATGATAAATTTCGACAACTTCTATCTAATCCTCGGTTTGCTGCGCGCATCGCAGCCATTGTCATCGACGAGGCGCATTGCATCTCGCAGTGGGGAGATCACTTTCGAGACCTGTATAATCAACTCGGTACTCTACGAGCATTCGTTCCCCACCATGTCCCATTCCTGGTCACATCAGCTACTCTTCCTCCTCTTGTCTTGGCCCACGTCCAAGCTGTCACCCATATCCTACCTTCGCAGTCATATCATGTCAACTTGGGAACCGATCGTCCGAATATCTCCTGGGAAGTGCGCTATATGAAAAACGGTAAATCTGACCTTGAATCCCTGTCATTTTTGCTTCCGAAAAATTCAGGGGGTGAAGCTGAAGGTGATACATATGATCAATCACTTGTATTCTTCGATGACATCAATGTCTCGATGTCTGCGCTACGATGGCTACGTGATCACTCACCGAAAACCATACAGCACCAGATTTCCGTTTACCACTCCAGACGAACGCCCACTGCAAAGCGGATAGTGCTCAAACTATTTAAAGAAGGGAAAATCAAAGTATTACTTTCAACTGAAGCTGCAGGCATGGTAAGAGCAGCAAAATAACACATTTTTCGAATGTAATTGACTCACTGTTTGTCTAGGGGTGTGACATGCCCCATATTCAGCAGGTTGTTCAATTTATGGCCCCAGGATCATTGTCAATATGGATGCAGAGAGCTGGACGAGCGGGGAGGACACTTACGATGAATGCGCGAGCAATTTTGCTCGTGCAACCTTCTGTATTCCAGGAAAAGCGCACAAAAAAAGGAAAGGACCCCGATGAAGACGATGATGGAGAAAGTATAAAATATGTTAAACAAATAGAAGACGGGTTAAGACAATGGATCGAAACGGAGGGTTGTCGAAGAGATATTGCAGATGAATACTTCGATAGTGGTGTGCAAAGAAAAGGTGAACTGTTGTGCGTGTGAATGTGTGCGAAATACTGAACATTGTCGTAATATCACTCTAGCTCCCACAGGTATCTGTTGCGATAATTGTCTAGCTAGAGCTACATTAGCACACCCACAAACCCCACCCAACTGTCCCTCCTCGCCTACGTTTACAACACCAAGCAAAACTCCAAAACGGAACGGCAAGCGGCCGATGACACAAGCTCAAACCAATGTAACACACCTCGATCCTCCAATTCGTTCAGGTCCAATTACACGACGTGAAGAGTACTTTAAAGGTGCTCGAACTCTTCTTGAAAACTGGCGCTATGATACCTGGATGCAAGACTATTCAGATGCTCCATACGGACCAGAAGTCATCCTACCTGGTCCGATTCTTGAGAAGATCGCACACAGCACTCGTTTTACCACCATCGAGGATCTGAAAGGCATCGGATGGAGTATTAGTTGGGCAAGTAAGCATGGATCAAAGGTTTTGGAATTGTTGTCCGCGTACGATCAGAAACATGTGCGAATGAAGGAGGCGGAGAAGAGTATGCGCATCGCTGAAAAGAAGGAACAGACAGCACAGAGGCAGGCCGCTAAAAAAGAGGCAGATCAGGCAGAACGTGCAAGGATCAAAGCACTCAAGGCCAGTGAACCGAAACCGCCACGTCCCTCACGCGCAAAGAAAGCTAAGGCGGCAGTGCTTGAACCTCCAAGCCAAATGCTCAATCATGGCACTTCGATTCCAGCAAGTGTCCAAGCACTTCCACACATGCTTATTCCCGCCCCGCACACTTTTTTTAGCAATACTGGTTCGGCGCACATAAGTCCCATTCAATCGCCATCTCCAAGCCATCATTTTTCGAACTTATATCGTCCCAGTCAACCCAGCCCATCAACTCGTCCAGTGGCTTATTCAAACAATTACATGCAGAGTTCCGCTGCAGTGCCTTTACACCACCACACCACCGCTGGCACGAATCCATCCCCACGCATAACATCCAGCGGTCATCACACCACAGCGGCAATGCATCATGCTCATATATCCACAACGCGTCCTCCCCATTTAATGCCGGTTCCAGTATACCCGCCAACAGTGTACTGGAACCCACCTCCGCCGGTCCAAATCGCAAGCCCTGCAAGACGCACAGACATTCATTCAAACGTTCATAATCATCATCATCATCTATATCCATATACTCCATACCGTGGCCAACCATCATCGACTCCTGGAGTGGCGATGATTCATTCAAGCTTACATCGAAGTCCAACACGCCCAGCCAACGCAAACGCAAGCGTGAATGACAATAGCGGCACATGGCAGGAATAGTTCAGTGAGCGATAAACATATGACATGTAATTCTTGTGAACTAATGGTATTTAATTACTAGATATATCTTGATATCATTGTCTTTAGATTCGGATTTACAATTGATGTTTTTAAAACTGATCTGCGAGGCTTTCAGTGGATTCATCCCAGTCTTGAGTTGTGAACCGCGCATATGAGCGATTGCTCCACCATGCATCAATTGTCCCTTGCCGCTCTAAATCTATGGCACCTTTGCTAATGAAGTCTTCCGCTTTGTTTTTAGTGCCTTTGATTTGACGACCGGCTTGAAACACATGAAGTTTGGCCTTCACGTATTGTTCGGTCAACTTCGCAACATCTTCCTCCTTCTGGGGCACGCCATGATGCGCACCACGGGTAAGTGTTTCAAATTCCTTCTCCATATGTCGCTGAAGTGCTCGTAGTGTTGGTATGGCAGGCGACACTTTGTGTAAGTAGTCCCAAGTTGCTCCTGGACCAAACGAGTGATACGTGACTTTTATATCACGGATATTTTGCTCCTGGCCCTGGTCAATCGGTAAAAAACCGTCACGTTTCCCCGATCGATTAATGAGCCAACAATGCTCACGAACGTGATTTCTGTTGGTCTCGGTAAGTTAGATTGTCATGCAATTAGTAGGACTTGTGTTAAATTGCACCTAATGACTTCGGGCCATTCTCGTTGTAAACCCTGAAGAAGTTCAAGGATTTCAATGGTATATTTGCTGTTCCCTCCGCCGCTGAAACGCATGAGCAACAAAGGTAACAAATCCTGCATCCGACCGACATCACCAACTCGAATCGCATCCGTCAATTCAAGGTATCCCAACATATCTGTATTCAACATCGTGAACTGGCTCTTTACGTGGTCTCGTCTATCTTCGTGTACATGATTCAGCTTGGCAATGGCTTTGCGAGAAGCGCACTGATCAACAATCTTGGTAGCGAGATTGTATAGTTGCTCTGGGGATTGCTTTTTCAGGTGCGCAAGAGATTCTACTTCACCGACAGCGATCCAACACGCCCGAAAATGTGCTTCACTGATATGACGCAAGGCCTCGTCTAGATGGTGCCAAAAAGGACCCTTCGTCTCCGACTTCTGAAGTCCTTTGCGCTGCAGAATATCAAAAGCTTGCTGTAGACCTCCAATACCCGACGATGTCCCAATATATTGTTTATGGAGAGAATTTGCGAATGCCATGACGAGGTGGAACCAACCGAACAAGGGAATCATGTAGTCCATTCGATCGAAAGAGTTAAGATCTTCATGACGAAATCTCCAAAGACCACGTAATCGTTCCACTGTCATTTGGTCCCCTATCCAAGGGATCACTCGCATCATTCCCGTTTTCTTTTTCTCCTCGTCACTGTTCAAACCCATTTGACGAAACCATTCGGCTAATACTTTATCATTTCCTTCATAACTAGCCTCTTCGATATCCGCTGTCCCAAGAATATATTGTTTGACGGAGTTTTCGACACCGCACTGCAGTTCATGTACCGGAGGGGGAGGTTTGAATATATCGCTATCACGGTGCAAATAGTCTACAAAATCCGGGGAATCGAGAAGTGTGCGGAGGATATGATTAATATATTGCTTTTTGATTCTCGCAAGGGCCATATGATCTCCGTCAAGAATTGCCCTATAGTTGAAGGGTTCTCGAGACTTCGCCGCACGATGTTGCTGGAGAACAGAATTTATTTCGGATGGAAGATGTGCCCTGTCAGGAAGTATCCATACAGTGGCGGCACATCCACTGATAAAATGGCTTTGGTTATGGAGCCTCTGTGAAAAAACGCGCATTGGAATATTGACATTGTCATGAGATATAATCCATGGTGATGTTTGAATTCGAGCCCGGGCTTCATCCATAGCATTTTTTGATAGATCGCCGTACGCATTCGCGGCCCACTTGTGACTCATAACAACACCGAGCGCATGTAGCGCATCAAACGCTCGTGCCGATAAGCCGCATGCTTTGAGGTATAGAGCCCATATTTTAGCAATTTTACCCCGGTGATGTGAACGTGTGTATTGACACTGAGATAGGATTTGTAACGTGACCTGTCCGTACTTTCAATGAGCATGAACGAAGAACGACTTTCATCATAGTACTGACCATATCTGAATCGTGATTCTTGTTCCGAGCGCGTTGCTTATCGCTATAGGCAGCGCGGTCGAAAATATTCCATAAAGTGGGCGCTTCGGATTTCACAGTGTCAATGAAACTACGAAAACTGAATTCGGTGAGTTGTGCTTGTGATAACTCCTCAGGAGGCGAGAGAAAATGTGTCGAAATCTTCTCCATATCACGCGAGATTAACTTTTCGACACATTGTATGGAGAAATTCTCTAATGTGCGCTTCGCGCCAGCCGGACGCTTTCCCTTGTTGCGGGTTAGCGGTGGTCGATGACTTCGTGTGAGGATATGGTATAATTCTTCGCTGGCAAGAAATGATGTTCGTGCATAGCGGATAGTGGCGTTGGATGTCTCGTAACCGTAGCAGAGTGAATCCATGAATAGTGGGACATTCATCCCTTCTGCTTGGATAGCCTCTATGATTCTGAGAAGACGAGAAGTGAGGTCCTGGTTCTGTAATTCTGCTCGAAGACTTCGTGTATGGCCGAGTTGGATGGGATCTCCGGGAAGTTCGTCGTCGTCATCGGACTGTGTGTCACTGGTATCACTAGTATTATCAGAATACATACATCCATAACAACTACAATTTTCGTCGCATTCATCTTCGTCCTGTAGTGTATCGTAGACGTTTGAATCGTAGTAGTCCATTTTGGGTGGATCGAGTAAAGTGTGTCCGGCCCGGACCTGATCTACCACTCTCTATACGAATTGCACCAGATCCTATGGAGGTACGTCTCCCACCTCGCTTAACAAAAATTTGCCTCCGACTCACAACCCCGACCGGAAACCTCCATAGGATCTGGAACCGAGATTACCATTCTTCATGCTTCGCCTCACGGTCTTTTCGATGGTCTCATCGGCACGACCTGTCGCTTTACACGTTTAGATTGATGTGCTTGGAATTTTAAGCTGACGCCGGTTGGATATAGTACCTATGTTTGTGAGGAGTGCCCTGGAGTGCCAAAATGCAGTGCTGAGTGACACTGACAGACTAATAAGTTTAGACACGTGCTTGCGTTGCGCGTCTTCCCGCTTCTTCCCGAGGGCCGAGTCGCGATCATAGTCCTGTCAGCGCTTGTCAGCGTCACTGCCGATAACATCAAAAATGGCGACTGCGTTCTTATCAAACGCCAATCGCCACGTTTTCGTCTTGCGGTCTCGTCCTGCCGTTTTCCGGGTTTCATACTCCAATGAAAGGAATGCCAGCGAAGCATGTTCGACAGCGCCACTCGGTCGGAATGGCGTATATACTTATGCTCGCTCGGATTTGACATTTTGTTGAACTGTGATCCTTTCCGTGTCCATGAAACATAGTGTACAACTTGCGCTCGAGTTGTGGTTTGCTGCTTTGGCGGTTTCAGCTGTCGCGGGATATGACGTCGTTCGCGACTACTCGGGGCAGACTTTCTTTTCTGGATGGGATTTTTATGGAGGTTATGATAACTTGACTTTGGGTACGTGGCGTGACATATCTATGGTTTTGTTCCCTGACGCTGACTATGTGGTAAGGTGATGTGTGGTGGCTTAACCAATCCGACGCTACAAGCCAAGGTTTGGCATACATCGATAGCGAAGGACATGCCATTATTAAAGTGGACAATACCACGAATGTTCCGTTGGGCCAGAAGCGGAACTCTGTACGATTCTACTGGGTTTTAAAAATCAATTCATCTAACCCTTGACGCAGATTCGTATAACCAGCCAAGATGCTTATGACGTTGGCAGTTTGTGGATAATCGACGTGAATCACATTCCCTATGGATGCTCTGTGAGTTCTCGTCCTGTTTCTCTATTTTGTTAATTTAAATTATGGACGATACTCTAAGGTATGGCCTGCTTTCTGGAGTTTTGGTAGGTGGGACTGGCTCGTTTCCGGGCAAAGATAATTCAAGTTTTTACAGGACCCAACTGGCCTGAGGATGGTGAAATTGATATAATAGAAGCTATTAACGTCATGGGCAACAACCAGATGGCAATCCATACCACTGAAGGTTGTACGCACGGCTCCCAAAACCAACTTGGAACAACAATTGGGACAGATTGTTCTTTGCCAGCTGGGTGTGTCGTGGCAGAAACATCGCCCAATAGCTACGAATCAGGCTTTGCCGCTGCCGGTGGGGGAGTATGGGCCACTCAATTTGATGTATCCGGCATCTAGTAAGTACGTTCTTGGATTATGGCTATCTTCACTCAGTATTCTCTATTCCGATAGCATCTGGTTCTGGAGTGTAAGCATATAAACGAAGTACAAAGGTTTCAGCTGACATGTTGATGACCTCACAGCGGCCTAATATCCCTGCATCGATCACACAAGCTAATGCCACATCATCAATTGACATATCGCAATGGGGAACTCCGCATGCTTCTTTCCTCTCTGACACGTGCAATATCACTCAGTACTTCAGCCCGCAGAACCTGGTTATAGACATCACGCTTTGCGGTGATTGGTAGGTGTCTTGATCATATTTGAATTTGTGTTGGTCGCTGACTATGTTTCTCGATTCTGACAAAAGGGCTGGTGTAGGATGGAACTACAACGCAACTTGCGGAAACTCGGGACCCACGGGCCTTTGTGTGAGTATTTCTTTTATTTTTTTATTGCCCCGAGACTGAAGGTTTGGCCTGGTATTTAGTACAATGACTGCGTGGCTGGACCAGGGAGTCCAAGATATGACGAGGCATACTTTGACATCTCATATATCAGAGCTTATACCACTGCACTCCCCAGCCCTTCCGCAACCTTGATCGGTTCTCCAACCTTGATCAGCTCTCCAACCTTGTCAGTGACTGCGTCGACAGCTAATAATCGCGGGTCGTCAGGCGCTCGAAAACTTGATAGTGGAAGACAAATTAGGTGGAGTCTCTTTATTTCTGTTCTATCTGTGGCTATCGGTGCGTTGTCGATATTGTAGATCATGACTATACCTTTGCATAACTTGTCGGGAGCTGGCTATATGTGATTTGCATTTCACCAACTACACGAACACGTACTTTATTCTACGGACCTGTTAGAATATTGGATTATTTATCATTCCATTACAGTGACGTTTACCTAGATAGTCCCCTGAATTCAATGTTGTGTTGTGTACAAATCATGTGACCATACGTTAAGTTACTGACTCCGGTGAGGGCGCCGGATTGAGGCCCTTTGGCCCTCTCTTCCGAGTTCCCACCAATAGCGTTTCTCTGGTTTCAATTTCTCCATACAGCACTTGAACTTGACAGCAAGTTCGTGGGCTGCCATATAAAAAGACTATAAATTCTTGCGCTGTTCTCTTTGTTCCCAGATTCAACATACTCACCCGCATAATCTATTAAATCATGGAGACAGCACCAGACGCACTGGCTTGGGAAAGCTCTGGGTCGGACTCAGAATCATCACCTGCGCTTCGGGCTGTGAAAGATATCACTTTTGGGAGTGTACGTATGTGTATAATGCATGCTTTACGAGAATTTGACTGAATCCCTCTGGATTTTGAATCGTGAATGTTGTGCGATGGTATGTCTGATGTCCGCAGATTGCAGGCATGGTCTCGAAAGTGTTCGAACACCCTTTCGACCTCACGAAAGTCAGACTTCAATCCCAAGTCCTCGACTCAACAGCGCGCTTTAACGGCCCGCTCGACTGCCTATACCGAACGTGGCGAGACGAAGGCGTTCGAGGGCTTTATCGCGTACATCAGTTTGCCTTGCCTTACCCGTGTTTCTCTCTTACTGATTCGCCCTGTTGCGCTGCCTCCGTCACGTCGCATGTAGGGTCTTCCTGCGCCAATAGTTGGAGCTATGGCAGAAAACGCGTCGCTATTTTTGTCTTATAGCGAGCTTCAAAACGTGATACGCTGGGTATATGCGCAGCCTCTGTCGCAAGACCTGTCGCTACCGCAGCTTGCGCTTGCTGGTGCAGGCGCGGGCGCCATCACCAGTTTCTTGCTGTGGGTGTTCATACATGCTATCCCATCATCTTCATCGGTCTAAATGGCTGTTCTAGCACACCGATCGAACTTGTTAAATGTAAAATGCAAGTTCAGATGCTAGTTCCGGAACCAATACCCATATCCACCTCCACGCTTGGATCAGCAGCAGCAGCAACCGCATCGATACCCACCAACCCTCGACTTCTCCCTGGTCCGATATCCGTCTTCATGTCCGTCCTCCGTAGCACTGGTTTCAGCGGCCTCTGGCTCGGACAAACTGGCACTCTCATTCGCGAAACGGGCGGCGGAGCCGCGTGGTTCACATGCAAAGAATTCGTCGGGATGCACCTCATAAAGCGGCGCTCCAAAACCTCGCACGCCGCACTCACGCGCAAAGACATCCTCCCCTGGGAGTCCGCTCTCTCGGGCGCGTGCGCGGGCGGAGTGTTCAACTTCTCGATGTTCCCCGCGGACTCGGTGAAGAGCATGATGCAGACTGAGGAGGAGCTGCGTCCGCGCGGGAAGGGCGCGCCGCCGCCGACGTTTTTGGGAACAGCAAAGGCGATGTATAAAGCCCAGGGGATCAGAGGGCTGTATGCTGGGTGTGGGATTACGGTCGCACGGTCGATACCTAGTAGTGCGATTATATTCCTCATATATGATGGTCTTAGTCGGAAGTTTGCTTGATTTTTGCTGGGTGGGGGGTATACACCAGATGATTAATTGATTATACCACAGCGGTGGTAGCATGTATCTAATATATATACGAGCTGTCGCATTTGCATTGCACATAAAAATCCGTTCATGCCTGCACGTCGTAAATGCGAAGGATCACTTGCAGTTTTCTACTGAACTTTTACAAAGGTCCGAGCCTATTCTACAGATACCTACAAAATTCATGGGGTCTGGCTGTGCGGACCCGGGACAACGCTACATTACAACAGAGTCGATTGTATCGGATTATTACTAGAGTGGTGTGTATACTGAGTTGTTCGTGGAGCTTTGAGTGTAATACCTGCATTACTTGCCTCAAAGTTTCGCGAATGCGTAAGTTCCCCCCCTCTCTAACGCCTAGCGGAGGATGATCAGTAAAGGTGGTTTGAAATTTGACCCCAACTTACGCGTTTATATGCCGGGCTTCATCAGATACTTATGTGAGCATATACTTTAATATTGGCAAAATCAGACATACCGGTTTTGAATATTGTTCACATAGGCCTTCATGTTGGGGCCTGCGGCATCTGGCATCTCGTGAACCATGGCCTCTAATGGGAAACCCATCATGTAGTCTGCAGATGTAGGGTTTTCACCACCAGCAAACCAAGTTCCAGCCGTCGCCAGGTGGCCTTCAATCTGATGTGCCGCACGACGTCATAAGTAAGCTGTCTATAATTTTAGACAAGAAGTTCTCGCTGACCAAGTTTACGTGCTTGCGCACCTGCGGGTCCAACATCGTTTTGATGATCCGGCCGAATACTGTTTTGAGAAGGAAGCTGATAAGGTAAGGCGCCCTCTGAGGGATGATTGTGAAGATGAGTTTCTGAACGAGAAGGGGCATCAATGATCCTTCTGCATAATGCGAATCTATCGCCGTCATGCTTAGTATCGAGATATATATGGTGCATGCAATCTCACAATATAAATCGTCTATGCGGCCAGAAACTGGGGGATGATCCTTGTCTTTTCCATAGCGTTCAATGAGGTATGCTGTCACACCAATACCAACGATATTAAGAATACTCATCAATTCATTATAAGCTAAGAGAGAGCATACCGACGATTGCCCCGCTTTCAGCAAGGGTAATATCTCCGTCACTTATGACAGGCGCTTTTCCTAGAGGGCTTATCTCTAATAGTTCCTTCGGGGCGGTACGGTCAGCAGCCCGATTGTATTTCTTGAGTTCGTAAGGGACTTCGAGTTCTTCCTAAATAATTGGAGCACAACGTTGTTTGAGTCGAAATTCCCAAGAAAAATGTCATATTTGGACCAACCAAGAGCCACAAAATGCGCTGAGAACGAGAATCATTCAAATGATGCACAATGACGCATGGTTGCGAATGAGTAGCAGAATCCTGAGGGGTTGACATCCTGGAATGTTTGAGAGATGTTGCGGAGGATATTGATGAAAGCGGTTCTGAGAAGTATCAGTATATATAACAAACTTGAAGCTGCTCCTGCGCGTCACGAATGAGCCGGTCATTTGTCATCTGTATTGCAAGTAGTAGTCGTTGCACTTCGTCTGGGCTGCAGCTTATGGCCACCATCAAACCAAGGCACATGTGATTTTACTGGTACCTTTATCCAGTGCAGCACCGGCGACACGGAAAAAATGAGTCGCAAATAATAACTTACAAGTGGGGATTGGGGTAAACTTCGTGTGCGTGAAAGGTTGGGGATTATGCTCCAAAGCTTGCCGCAGACGTAGAAAACAATCGTGATGGGGGTCAACACTACGTCACTAATATTATAGTAAGTATAAAATCGTGAGAATTCCAAAGCCCTCCGGGCAGCCCTGGAACCGGTCTCCATTCATTCTCGGCGTTGATTGTGGTGGTGGTGGTGGTGGTGGTGGTGGTTTGATTACTACGCATTTTATACTTCCAGCATTAAAGTAGAAGAAGACGCAAAAGAATTCTAGAGAGTAATTAAAACATTGTAAGTAAGTATTTGCAAGAGAAAGACAAACCATATTCGACGACATCGCACGCAACAGCGAAGTGGCAGATCGAACGAAAGCTTATCGAGCACGACAAGCCTGACAGTAACATTGACAAGAACAAATGGGAAGGCATGAGAGCAAGCCGAACAGCCGAGTGGAGCGATCAACAAATCTCCGGTGTCACAGAGACTTTTTTCTTTTATCCATGTCCCTCCGGTTCCTGGAATTTTATCTTGTCTTCCCATTTAGCCTTACATACCCTCCATATGCATCAAGCTCAAGTCCACCACGGAGGATAGGATGAAGAACAGAAAAGTCCATGTTAAGGCATATAGATGTTCCCTACACATCTATCTTCCTTAGCACGGACTTTTGAACTCTTGAATGGTGGCTATCCGGATTCCCATACAGAAGCACGGTAAACGAGCAACTATGTTTTGGTTCGTCATTTTCATCGCAGCTGGAATATTCTGTCCTCCAAGTTTGCATGGTCATTGGTTATGGCCACCCGGGCACAGCGAACCTGAAGGCACTGCACATCAATGCACCACT
Source organism: Hygrophoropsis aurantiaca (assembly GCA_021014935.1). Classification (NCBI taxonomy): domain Eukaryota; kingdom Fungi; phylum Basidiomycota; class Agaricomycetes; order Boletales; family Hygrophoropsidaceae; genus Hygrophoropsis; species Hygrophoropsis aurantiaca. The sequence goes on from MU267725.1 coordinate 24,930, forward strand.
GCTCACTGACACGCGAAAATTATTGGAGGCTTTTTGTTTTTGCAAAATCCGGCTGGTCTGGTAATCCCTCACTAGTAGTATGAGCCAAGCCGTCTCGTAGACGAGTTGGACTCCAGACTAGCTCAAGGTACTTGGCGTGGACTACGCTATAATTCCAACTCACAAACATCACAGTAAACCTTCGCTGTTCCACTTCGATTTAGTGCCCCAGAGTGGACCGCCAGATATCAGTGTCACTGGCACTTGATTCCTGGACATTGGATGTCTCAAACACCCAGATACGGTATTCTCCGCGAGCTCATTGCGTGGCCATCAAATAATTACTTCCAAGAACCAAGATTCAGTGCCAGCATGATCTGTTCGTTGTATGTCTTGGAACCCAATTTCTGATTCTGAAGTTTTCGATTTTCCAATCTTTTCCTTGGTTCCCTGATAGTCCTCCCCATTTTCTTTACATTAGCTTCCTCAATGGTATTTTTCTATTTCATACATTTTTTCTTTGTGTTTTCCAAGCGTTTCCAATCCATACTTCCTTCACGACACCCTGTGCATCCAAACCGACTACTTCTAGGGCCTGAACGACGTCCGCGCATAACTCCTAAAATCCATGAAAATCATCTATGGAAGATGCACCCGAAGTCAATCACGTACCTTTTCGTTATCCAAAACTGGACTATATCCCCATTCAAGTTTGCAGGTGCGATGGCAGAGTCGGTGTCAGCTTAATCGAGTGTCGTTATATGGTATGAATATTCCTCTATTTACCTTAACTTATGAAGATCTGACCTGACTGGTGCATTATATAGAAGGGACGACCATCTTCCTTCTATTTGGTCTGCCTACGGGAGACTACGACTGGTAGCTGATAGACCTTAAGTAGTCGCTTAGCTGCTGGTGGGATCAGCAATGCCTTTCTGCCCATTGGTGGGATTCACCATCTATCTATGCCGTACGATATGGATGATAAGCATCATGCTTTTGTCCCTGCTGGTTCATTGGCGATCCTGCAAGATTGGGGGTTGTGACCTAATAGCTTCAGGAATGAACATTGTGGCCCGAGGAATGACCTTTAATTGCATATAATGGGACTTTTTTGATTGGTGGGATTGATCTGAAATTTGAGTCGTCGTGTTTGTCCTTGAGCGCCGGAGCCCTCGGATCCCAAAGAGTACTCCTTGGCTCCAATGCAAAGAGCGTCACGCTTATACAACCTCAGTTTCAAGCAGAATCAAACTAAGCAAACTAGGAATGTTTCATGCACATGACAGAATACTTCCGTATACTGACGGATCATGAACAAGGTAAGCAAGCTCAGTCCGAAGCACCTCGGCAGAACTATGAGTACATAAATAACGCTTGAGGGCTATTAGCTTATCGGTATCACACAGGCTCTATCTCTCCCACTGTCGAGAGCCAATTGACATCTATTAGCAGTCTATCTCCCCCGGATAATAAAATCTTCGAGGTCTGCTCGTCAATTTTCCCAACTTCTTTATCCATTCTCACCTTCCCCGCATTCTAACTCCCTCAGGTCACAGGCTACAGGTATCGATTTCACTCAGACGACTGCCCTTGACTTTAGAGGCGATCGAGGCTGAGGGCTAAACTTGGCTTTACTTGGTATTATTGATGTCGAGCAGTTCCTCGTCGACGCCGGGCGAAACGGCGCCTCTGTTGCGTTCTCGGCCGTCATCGAGCTCGTATGATACCATTACTGCGGCGAAATATGGAGTTGCTGTTGATGAGGAAACGGGAAGAGAAGGACCCGATGGCCATGCAGGTGAGTTCTTGTTCACTTCTGAGGATTTGTTGTGTCGGTCGGTTTCGAGTTGGTCGGTTTCGGAAATCGGACCTGATATGCCACCGAACAAGACGAGAGCCGTTATCGATGTCGGACTCGGATAAGCAAGATATGGAGTTGGGGGATAGCCATAGATATTAACATGTGCTGACGGCGATAATCTTCTCGTCCACCGTCCAATAGAATCCGGAGATACGCAACTTTTTGACAATGTGCCCGAGTCGAAGAGGCAGCTCGGTGAGTGCAAGGTTTCAATTGTTGTGGACTCAAGCTCTCTGCTTGATATCTTTCATTCAACTTACTGCTGTGCCTAATTCCCCTAATGTGTAGGTATCGCGAGTGCTATATTCCTCATCTTCAACCGGGTTATAGGAACAGGGTATGTCCTTGTCTCAGGTTTTGCATTCATTCGTTGCTCTACACCCGCCTGCGCGGATTTATGCTCTGATACGTTGTGGTTTGCTAACCAGTTGTGGCATATTTCAGGGTCTTCGCGGCGCCGAGCATTATTCTTCGCTCATCGGGAAGTGTTGGGATGACCTTTATTATGTGGATCCTTGGTTCCCTCGTTGCTGCTGCAGGAACAGCTGTGTTCGTTGAGTTCGGCACTGTGCGTATACGTTTCGCTCATCTCGCAAAATACATGTGGCATCAATAATGTCCACCAAGCTGATGCTGAGATTAATGCTGGCCTTTCTTTGATAGGGAATACCGCGGAGCGGTGGGGAAAAAACGTACATGGAATACCTCATACGTCGCCCGAAGTATATTGTTACGTGTGTGTATGCGGTGTATGGAATGGGTCTCGTAAGCCCCTCTGATTTTTCTTTTCTTTCTTTCTCTGATTTGATATGATACGATGCGCTATCGCAGGGATGGATGTCCACATCTGGCATCGTATTTGGAGAATGTAAGTCCCCTTCTATCCAATCCTTATCACAACAATGCATCTAATCAACACAAATCGCCAATCCACCCACCTCTTCTCGCAACCCGCGATACGTGTTTATCTCGCTTCTCGCAACTATCTGCGATAACGATAATGAATGTCCCACACCCAAGATGCCCTGCACGCCCTCGCAATCCCCGTTACTCCCGTAAACGTGCGGATCACGGGATTCCTCTCAGTGACATTCTGCCTTATCATGCACGGAGTCTTCCTCAAGCAGGGGTTATGGCTCCAGAACGCGCTTGGGCTTTTCAAGCTGGTGGTTCTCGTGCTGATTGCGCTTTCGGGCGTCGCTTGCCTTGCTGGCGTCCCGGGATTCGAGATCGGGAGCCAGTGGGAGCGTCCAGAGAATTATGGGTGGCATAATCTTTGGGAAGGAACGGATTTGAGCGCGAATGCATTCGTGACGGGGATGTATAATGTGATTTGGTGGGTGATTGATTCGCCTTGTGTCTGATTTGATCTCGTTCGTCAGCGATCTTGTTTCTCTTGCTTGAGATAACTTATCTCCATTTCTTTTATCACCATCACCGCTGGCATCGTCGGCACAACCTAACCTTGTCAACATCTTGAACTGGGCTGATTCTTCTGGGTTTTGTCTCCAGGTCGTTCATTGGCTATTCGAATGCCAACTACGCCTTATCTGAAGTCCGAGACCCAGTACGCACGATCAAACGTGCAGCCCCGCTCGCATTGCTATTTGTCGCATGTGCGTATCTTGCGGTGAATATCGCATACTTTGCGGTCGTATCGAAGGCCGATATGTTGGGGAGTGGTACGGCTGCTGCGTAAGTTTTTTTATGGGTCCACTCGGAGAGGTAGTGGATTTGAGTACTGATGTTTTTTCGGGTTGGACTTGCAGGGCGTTGTTCTTCAGGAATCTGTATGGACCTGCTACATCAAGGGTAAGCGCACAAAAGCAGGTGTTGTCAATGTGTAATATTGAACTTATTTGTTTGATTTTATTCAGCTCCTTAGCGCAATCATAGCTTTATCGACCTTAGCCAACAACCTTTCCATCTTATTTTCTCAAGGACGGGGTGGGTCCCATTCATCCCATTCTCAGGACTGCTGGAATATGAACTAGTATTCATTTTGCAACCTTTCCAGTCACTCAAGAATTAGGGCGTGAAGGCGTACTCCCATACTCGTCCTTTTTCTCAAGCAATAAGCCATTCAATGCGCCTCTGGCGGGACTCTTCGCACAGTGGCTTGTGTCAGTGATCACCATGCTCGGTGCTCCCCCCGGAGATGCATACCTATTCATCGTCAATCGTACGTATTGTCCTCTTTCATTCCCCTTTGCATTTTTATTGACCTCCTTGAAAACCCTCCATGATATAAATTCATATCGCGTGTTAATTCACCTACGTACAATAGTGATATCATATCCTCTCGCCCTCTTCAATATTATTATCTCTGGCGGCCTGCTCCTCCTTTATACCCCTGCATATAAATCGTATGACTGGAACCCCCCGTTCCGCGCATACAAGCCCGTTGTCGCCTTTTTCTTCTTCTCGAATATCTTCTTGGCTGTCGTCCCGATGATACCACCGCTGCCCGGCCAGAGTGTATACCAGCGGTTGCCCTATTGGGTAAGTGGAGTTTCCGTTTCTTTGTGGACAGTTGGCGCTCGGACACGGCAATCCCCCGCCTTTTGAGCAGTATACTGATTTCAACTTCCAAAACAGTCCCATGTCGCGACAGCGATTGGAATCGGGTTCGTCGGCGTCATATACTGGTTTGTGGCTTTCAGGTGGATACCCAAGCAGAAGGGATACAAGTTAGAGCGGGAGACAGTGATGCAGGAAGATGGAATTTCGAGAAATGTGTTCAAGCGTATACCCGTGCACGAGGCAGAGTGATTGATACCCATGAATGGCGAACTGACTCGGGAGGTGCCCAGCAGTTCGATAGAGGTACCTTGGGCCGAAGAAACTGGAACAAAGGGGTTGCATTCTCATTATTACTTAGGGCAATATTATACGCAAGCAAGGCTTGTATCTAGCACGTGATCTCACATAGATTGACTTTTTAAATTATGCACACCTTGGGCCTTGCCATAACTTATGCCACCACGGGAATCAATAAGAAGCAATCGCTCGTCTGGCATTTGGCTATAGCATCCACCACGGAGGTGAGTTATCGAGCTGCATCGTCTCACACCAGCAAGATCATAATCTCATCGTGCTATAGCTATAATGCCACTATTGAGCAATAGCCGTAAAAACCGCCTTTACATGTCATTCTATGTCCGGAGCAGCAAGATTGATCAGTTTCACACTGGCCTCACTCTTACACCGAAAAATCCATCGGCGGGAAAACTGGAAACATGGCGCTACCATGTCAAGAACGTCATAGACCCTATCACGAAAACCGAGATATGGAAATATGAGGGTGTTCTTGTCCCTAATACGGTCGTAGAGATGGCGGCTTGCGTATTTCTTGGGAAATTATCTAGCGATGTGACTTCTGAATCCATTAATGACTTGCTCGAGCGAGTCCCTCTCAAACAGGACGACAAAACATGGCGCTGTCATGACTGGGTCTGGGATGCGGTCAAGGTATGTCATTAAAAAGTAAATGCTGCTGGTAGCAATTCACTGATGTCCTTGTGCATTTAACAGGCATTAGTTGACGAGAGTATCCTGACCAATCCAAATGTGAATGCCCAGCAGATATGGCAAACCGGACGTAAATTTGCTGAGGGTGCTGGTTACGCAACAGTCGCTGTCCCGGTTTGCGACGTGAACGGAAACGGCATCCATTCAGAGCTACGACGTTCATAGATTCCAAGCTCAGATTCATGTATAGTTCATCGCAATGTGTACGAAAGGTATACTCAAAAACATCGTAGAGTCATCATTCAGAACCGGGATTAATTCCCCATTGATAGTCACGTGGTCGAAATTTTGGTGTTAAACTTAAAGACAAACCGTGACTCTCCAGCCACCAAGTTTCCGGTATTGATATTGTGGAATAGTTATGTCGTTCACTACTATCTCTCGTCAAATTATTCCTCGGCTTTGTGCAAGAATAACTCATCGGAGGACTGCACAAGTTCTTAATCCTTCCCTCCACCACTTTATCCCTCATTCATGTTCCTCGAACCCACCCATACGGACATATGCATCCAAGCACAAAGCTAAGTCCACGGCAGACTTTGTTCCAGGATCGAAACAAGCAATTACATCTGAAACTGCACGATTTGAATATGGGAAGACCGAAGCGAAAATGACGGCTACCGTTGAGTGGTATCGCAAAGAAGTGGCCGGACTCGAAACTCGAGCAAGCGGACGCGTTACACCTGCTATGCTCGCGCCTGTTAGGGTGGAAATATCCAAGGACCAGGAGCTCGTAAAACTGGAGGAAGTCGCGACTGTTGGTGTTAGAGAGGGCTCAACATTAATCATTACTGTCTTCGAAGAACATGTGCGCGCAGTGTCCATGCTGGACGTATCTTTCTAGGAATGTTCACACTCATTTACTCACTAGTAGATGATGAAAGCAGTTGAGCAAGCTATTTACAATGCAAAGCTACCAAGCATAGTACCGCAGCGACAAGACTCGCGGACAATCAAGGTTCCTATACCTAAGTAGGTATTTCTTGCTCGGATATCAAGCTAGATGATTTATAAAATATTCAACAGGGCCACCGTGGAAACTCGTACTGCCCTAGGGGTCACGGCACAACGCCTTGCGGAAGATGCTCGTGTACAGATTCGCAAAGCCCAGCAAGCTAGCGTCAAGAAAGGGAAATACGAAAAGCATTCGGTTGAACTAGAAGAGGTAAGAGTTTCGGTTATGTCCTGCGACCAGACGTGACTCATAAAATATCACGTTTGCAGTTTCAAAAACTCACCGATCGCAACGTTGCTGAGATAGATAAAATCTTAGCACAAATGAAGAAGGCTGCAGGCGGTCGATGAAGTAGAGAGATGCGTTATCGGTGCTCATTTCCATGCCATATATTACCTTATTCTGGACCATCGAGGCCACCATATCTTGGGTTTTCAATCAGAGTCGCCGATCGAGTACCCATGGTTTAGTATCATAGTCACAGCCAATAGAGCATTGAGCAAGGCATATATCCGATCACATGATCATATATAACCAAGTCACGCGTCTCCCCCATCTGTCGCAGTATTCAAGCATTGATACTATGATTCATACTGACCGTGTCCCCGCAACAAGTCTGCCTGGAAGTTGGGTTACTGATATCATCTAGGAGACACATTCTATATTGATACTTTGAAGCAGTCGCTACATGGCACTACTGTCGCATAAGGATCTTCTTGAAGCCCTTGGCCTACCTTCAGATTTGCAGGATGAGGTATGTCTCATTCGTACCCTCTACCTATCACTCACCAAACATCTCCGCAGGATATAACTGATGTTCTATCGACACTGATATCGACAGCGGCTCACGATCCCACTCCTCAAAAGGGTCTGGACGCCATCTACTCTGCCGTCTCGCAATACGATGGCATATCCTACCTGGTCTGTAATATTCTCGTTTACGATATTCCGCAACTTCGCCTCATACTTTTTCAGGATCCCTTGAGTGTTCTGCCTGTGCTCATTTCCTGCGACCGTGATGGCACAAGAGAATTGATCCAAATAATCGGCCAAGATTGTAGCGCTAAAGAAGTAGTCATCGCCATTCAAGAAGCCTTGGAGCAGCTGAAATTTGCCTTAGAATCTGAATCTGACGAAAACGATTCTGAAAGACCGGTTCAACAAGTCATCAATGTCATTTCGCTGTCCTCGTTGTGTAAGACTAAGTTATTCGTATCCTCTGAACAGTTCCACCTAATAAGTCACTTTTGGCCAGCCTTTCCAAAGCTTAAACTTGGAAAGAGGACTGCGTATACGATTATCGCTCCCGTGCTTTCGGACCTGCAGTTCTGTGTGGGTTCGCTCGGGAGATCGGCATCAAAAGATCAAGGCCGGGGTTTGATATATGGCACTGCTAGCCTAGCAAAGTCACTATACAGCTGGGTAGCAGTGTCAGGGCTCCCGGCGGACATCGAGCAAACCAAAGTCTGCTTTTATCGTGGCTCGAGGTGTTACTACTAATTCCTTGATCTTCAGGATCTATTGGTCAGGCTAATAGACGCGACTATCTTTGCATGTGCATCCTCCATTCAATCATTCCTAGCTGCACGACTTTTTGAGGCACGTTTCCCTCGCCTCGTTATATCATCCTCTATAGAATCAGGATGGCAAGAAGGTGAACAATCCGTTAGTAACGTATTGGTACGCCTTTTCATTAACTCTTTGATTATGCTGTAACGCTTCAGTCAGGACGTCCTCCTTGAACTCGGAGTACCCTCAAATACGATCCCTGAGCGCCCTTCACTGAATACTTTGATATACCTCGCGCACTCAACCTCGCTAAGCCACCCCCCAATACCTTTGCTGTCCACTCTCTTGCCTTTCATCGTGGCGTCCATACAAATGAACGTAGCACTCGACGAATGCTTATTCCTGCTCCTCGATACTCTTCTTCGGGCACAATCACTGGTTCCACGCACGGACTTACTACCCGACATCGTCACAAATTTAGCAGCTGTCCTTCCTCCCTTGGCCAGTACACACCCTGATCCATTTGTCAGGCACTTGACGCTGCGCCTGGTTTCGCTGCTTCTTAACTTGTCGCCCCAACCTCTGCGTCTTGAGATCTTGATGGAACTTACCTCGGAGCCAGACTTTCCGCAAATGCGCTCCGCTGCCATTGGGCTGTTGAAAGAGGCCGTCCTTGAGGGATTATCCGCCCCCATCGTATCCAATGTCTTCGCATCGAAGATGCTTCTCCAGGCATTTGGCGCTGTGCTATTCAAGACCATTCCTCCGGACTTTTTCTCGACTGTCCATTCTGTGGAGGATATACAGGAATCACTCGAGCCCGGACGTATAAGCGAGTGTCTGTCACTTTATTATGTTCTCCTTCAAAGAGATAAAGATAACAAGGTGCGCGTCACGTTCAATTCAGTAGCGTGTTTCTCTCTAACTTGTTATGCAGACTGGTATCCGCGGTAAGGATTCAATAGTGAGCGTGGAGGGATCTTTGTTGAGTTCGCTACGTCAATTTTTAGAAAGGTGGATGCAAGCTACAGGTAAGGAGTGCACCTCTTCGCCGTAGACTATCAGAACTGACATATTGTCAGATATTGCGGAGCCTTTGATGCCTTTGGTATCACTTCAAATGGGTGTGGATCGTGTCGACGAAACCATCCGAACCATTCATAACATTTAGCTCAAATCATTCACGGCCGTTCTAGTCTTCGGGTACTGAATTTGCTACACAATTACGATCAATGATATAATGATAGTGCACCATCACATACATTTAAAGTAACGTGCGATAATCCATCACACATCAATTTAAAAAAGGTGTGTTGCAACCATCATCACCATTGCACAGCGTTCACTAATACAACGCTGTGCGATAACTCGTGATCCAGTGATCTGACAATAGCAAGGTATCTCGAAATGAATGATACACAACAAATGCTATTCAGCCGCTTCACGACTCCTCTAGTTGCACTTCAATTTAAGCCACTGGCAAAGTTCAAAAAATTAGAATAATCGAAGTTCGCAGCATAGTTGCGAATGACTATGTCATGGGTGCATGGGACAAAAATAGCTGGGTAGTCTGCTGAGGTGACGGCTCGCATTCGGGGCCAAAGTAGTGGCACAAGTGATGTTCTCAGAACACTCTTCAATCGTTTTACCGGCGCTAGAGTGCTAGTAGCAAGTTCTGAGGGCTCCGTTTTTATCTTCACGTTGAACCTTTACCCCATTCTACCATAACCAAGATAGGCCCATACTTGACTGTGTCTTGACAGGTAGGTGTCGACATAATCTGAACAACGGCATTTTAATTAACGTTTTACCCCGAGATGCGAACAAGTTGTGGTTGACACATCATGATCATTTTCCCAATGAATCAAACGCCCCGCATGCACGATGCATGAATGTCGAGTCCCATCAAAGTTCTATTCAATTTATAGCACCAGAAGATCGGAGGCTATCAGCTGCAAGGCTGTCTCAGGCTGTCAGCGGGACCTTCGTGGCTCCACGCTCCTTCAATATCTTCTCAAAATCAGGCCTCGGAAGTCTTCACCCCGCGTACTATCCCGACGAGTAATGAGCCTTATGTCTACTGTCCAGCCATTCCCACTGGGTCCCACTGCTGGTGCAGAACTTCTCGCCAGTTTCGTCTCCGTTGCTCTCTGGGGGACTACATGTATGCAAACGTATGTACATCCCTGCTGACATCTAGTGAATGGATATTCAAGGACATGTTTTGTAGCCTCCTTTACTTTGTCAAGTAAGATTTCAAGAACACCCAATTCGTATGCTGTGCTATATGTGATGGCTGTTTCGTTTTACAGTTATCCAAATGATACACGTTATCTGAAGTTGCTTGTACGTTCTAATCCGCAATTGATCGAAGTCTGGATTCATTTTGTCCCTTTCCATCCAGGTTATATGGCTATGGCGAGTTTTGATCGGGCGTGCGTGCTGTCATCAAGGACACTAAGTGTTATACTTGGTTCAGGATAGTGGATACCGTTCATCAAGTTTTGATTGTCCAAGGAGGTGAGAATCCATGATCCCGCCAATGACACGTCATTTATACGACAACGCTAGTTTATACATCTCAAATTACCGACTTTTGTGACTACGGGAGAGCCGAAACTGTAACTCCGTGAGTCAAGTTGCATACTTGACCCTCAATTCTCTTGATCGAAGAAGCTTACGTTAATTAACCAGCCAATTCCTCGTGAGTGTACTGTGCACACGCCTCAAGCATTGCCAGCGAACTGACCTCAACATTGATGGCAGTGGCAGGTTCTTCTTACTGTATGTGCCACCCCCCTTTAATCACTTCGCGATTATAACACTGTCCCAGAGTTTAGTTGCAATCCCTTCCCAATTCTTTTTCACGTATCGACTATGGATATGTCAGTTCCGTCCATCCTTTGGAAACCTGTGCACCTAAATCCATGCGTATACACAGTTACCGGCAACAAATGGTTGTATTTAATATTCCTTGTATGTCGCTCTTCGCCCTCGATAGCTCTTAACTTGCTAACCAAAAGTTGTTAAGATCCCCGCTACAGCATATGAACTAGGTATGCGGCTGTATTTCTCAGCTTAACATCACTGACACTAACATATGTATGATAGTGGGCGGACTTGGTGAGGATTGTGTATTGTAAACCTGTCATCAACCGAGCTCATATCTTCGCAACTGGCAGTCTTCATCGCTATAGGGTAAGTGACACTCTTGTTTCCTAGACATGATCCTTATAATCACTTATTGCATAGAACAATTACTCCGACTGCGGCTGCCTTAGTGTCGTTCACCCCTGCTGTACTTCCGCTCCTTATTTGCAGCCAAGGTTCTACCTTCTGACGAGCATATTTAGAGCGTTTTTACTGCGGTACAAGGTATTGCGGCTGTCGTGGATATAGGGAACGCCGCTGGTCTCGTCTACATACTCTGGAAGCGTCGGAAAAACGCCCTACCGAAGTATGTCTCCTTTTCATAGTTGTGTATATAATCCGCTTATTGAAAGTCTCTATGCGCCTGCAGATCACGAAGCATTCTTCAAAGGCTGGTTATATTAACCATCAACACTGGGATCTGGACAGCGTTGTTTGCCATATTCACCCTCGTCACTGTAAGTGTTACGCTGGCTGAACTATGCTACTGACCCAAATGATACTCGTAGATTGTCGTGTACAAAGATAACCTAATATACGCTGCCCTCTACTTTCCCTTGTGCACGCTCTACTGCAACACCGTCCTCGCCAATCTTAACGCACGCGTGTTGATGAAACCGGCCAATGAGTCAGAAGGAGATGAAACGTACCACCTCGCCCCTGTTTTCAAGCATCCAAGCATAACCATAACAGGAGCTGGACATCCTGATGCGACGACCGACATGGTAAGCCCCCCCTCATTGCGCACCGCATGGAGAAAGGATCTGATACATGGGTGCCGATGTTTCAGACAGATGAGATACTACCTGTCTCGAAAGAGGTCCGACTCAGACACGAGCATAACGCGAGTCAATCGTCCATAACGTGTGGATGTAGCCAGGATGCGATGCGGGATCGAAAGATTGATCACCGGGTTTGATTGTGTAAGGGTAAGATTTGTACTATGTACCTAGTGGCTTTCCGCGCAATGGAGGATTTCACGAATCTCGGTATTCTTTGGCATGTTCGCTGTCCGGAAGGGAAGGAATGAACGCTGCGAAACAAAGGGCTTTCTGCTGATGACTAGTCCACCTCACATGTCTCTTGATCCAACCGTGAAGAGGGAGAGGCGGGTTTGGATCATTGTCAGCTTTCGCGAATTCATGATCGCATGCCACTCTTCCAGTACTGTCCGAGTCGTGCCGCAAACCAAGCGTGCACCATATCCTCGCTGCTATAACTCGCTGCGATCCACTATCCGCGACCCGGATGTCGGTTTGGGAGACGGCGAGACAGGACTTGAAGATCTAGCTGCTAACTTCTAAGTGTAAGCTTCTTTCCCGTTGTCAAGGTCCCTCACCCATCTGACCTTCGTATATGCCTATGTCCCAACAAAAAGCGACGATGACTGGGGGACCAAGGCAAGGCACACCGACTTGGGCTTTCACATCTAAACGCACGCTCCCTGACCAACACCAATGCGTGTTTCCTCATGGTTTGCGCGTCTATCATCTGGTCTCGACGGCAGACGTGGATCATATTACACCCAACCCGGACCAATAGTAACTCTTGAGTTGTAGATGCTGTTTCAAGGCCATACCCCGGAGAAGCCGAGATGGAGGTGTAAGTGCAAGGTCGTATAATGATGCGCCGCGCATTGAGATACTTATTTCGACAAGGCCTTTGTCTTGGTCCCTCGAGAATCACGACTAGGGATGATGGATGGCATCCGTCGCCTATACCTATACCTATATCGTCCGGAAAGAATGCGGACTCGGAGGGCTGGGATGATGGACGATTCAATATACTCGCACTTGCACGAACCTCATTGACGCAAGTTCAAGCTGGAGGATCCAGCGACGGGGAGTGACGTTACGATTATCTTGCGTGATGCATGATGATGATGGCGTCGACAAACTGGTGGGTTGAGGAGGTGTAAACTGGACTATGCAAGAACATGGTAGTGTGCGGAGAAAAACTTGAAGAAGAAGGGGAAAGGAAAAGCACTGATCGTGGTGTGCATGTGCGCCAAGTTCCTAACTGCTTACTAGTGGGTTCCAGGTTCTCCTACATAGGAGTGGATCCAATCGCCGGTGAAGAGGGACGAGAAGCCTGGCGCAGGACGGCCCTTTACTCGCGCTAGTAGGCGAGATCAAGGCGAGGTCCTCCTCGGCGGGTTTGAATCATGACGGTTTTCACGAATTCACATGTCTCTCATTCCAATACTTACCGTGGTCCGCTCCTATGTACGTGGTCGTTATCTGTGTGAGCAAGACCTGAATTGAAGCGCCGGGGCATTAGAGCATGTCATGGTACAGCGCGGCGCCTCACCTAGCACGGGTTTGAAATCAAAGCACGATGAGTGGTTGCCGTCGCCTGGGTTTACTTATAGCCATGGCCCATTATTGGTGGGTCCAGACGCCTGTTGGACTTGTACCGCTGTGACGGCCCCCTCACTGGCACAATGGGTCTGAAGGTAGTAGTACGTTAGTATAAGTAAGCGCTTGTTCCCTTCTGTCGGGACGACCACTGATGACAACTCAAAGGCCAAGGCTGGTGACATGGTATAAGCACGTTATCGGCTTCAACGGCGAGCTAAAAGGCAGAATTGATTTTCGGCACACTCTAGTCGTTGCAAAAACAAACGTGCGCATGGCCCAGTTGGCAGTCAACGAGCCAGTTGTGATTCTTGCCATGCAGGAAGAGATAGGATAACGTTTTTTATGGAGCATCTGATTACTGACGCCTGACGGGAGCTCCTGATCCTTGGATTCGGAAAGACAAATGCGATCATGTCCTGACGCACTGACGAATGGCGTTTTGAGGAACTGTCATCTATTTTCCGTTTTTCCTTCCTTGGTTCCAAATCGCGACATCTATATCTCCTGCGCCCCGTCTGCTTTAAAACCTGGGCTGATCGATACTCAAATGTCTACACAGCTCTAAGCTAGAGCCAGACCTTTTCAGCGTCACCAGTCACCTAGGCTCTTTACTACCACTATCACGCTCAGGCTCGCTACCATGGGCAACATCCGCATCCAGAAACCATTTGTCTATGCGCCTACCGCCGCTGATCTGGCGGGCGCAGAGACGCTCTCGCTCGTCCTGCCCGACGGAACACGAGTGACCACCAACACGCCGCTGATGCCGATGGATGACGACTCGGAGGATGCCGACGACGTGAATGACATGGCGGATACCGAGCCGATAACAGTGACACTGAATGAGCTGCCGGTGTGCACGTACCGCACGCTGCAGCACAAAGTATCGCTCGTGATCTCAGCTGTCGGGACGTCGTATGAGCACAGCGCGGCTCATGTCCCGGCATATCCCGTCCTCGAGATCGTACCTCCCATCAGCATCGCATCGCATTCACGATCGCGCACTTACGCCTCCTCCTACATCGCAATCGCAGACTTCTGGGGCGTGGTATATGCATTGTTCACGGCGTACCACACACAAGAGAACATCCCGATCCTGCTTTCTTCGTCCATCGAGAACCACGCGCAGCTGCGGGGGTACGTGCTGCGTTCTGGGCTGGGGCGCATTGCCCCGTCGGCGGATGCGTCCAAGGAGGAGCTGTTCCTCTCGCGGGCTGCGTTTTGGCAGGGCGCAGGAACGCATGGGTTCCATTCGCGTGGCTGGCTCCCGCCAGACACCGAATCCACCATAAACGCATACGCGCCGTTCCCCTCCGTCCAGTCATTCACGCGCACACCCCTCGTCATCGCCTCCCATCCCCTCAGACCCCCCAAGCCAAAGCAGGGCGACGTCGTCTACCGCCGATACTGTCCCACCGTCAAGCAGACGCTCGAGTTAACATACTTCGACCTCGGCGAGGAGGGGTCGGTGAGCAAGCATCTGCAGGCGTTCCATGACTGGCATAACAGCGACCGCGTGAACCAGTGGTGGAGCGAGGCTGGGCCGATGGAGAAGCACAGGGAGTATGTGCAGGGCTTGCTTGAAGATCCGGCTGTGATGCCGCTCATCATGAGCTGGGATGGTGAGCTGATGGGGTACACTGAAATTGTGTGGGTGAAGGTATGTTTCCATAGTGGTGTTGATGGGAAGAGTGCTTAGCGCTGATGACATCCGCATTCAGGAGAACCACGTGGCGGCGTACATCCCAGATGGCGCCAAAGACTGGGACCGAGGTGCCCATATTCTCGTTGGCGAAGAGAAGTTCCGCGGGTCTGTCCGAGGTACGCACATACCCACCTAACTTGCCCTCATTTATCCATTTACTCACCACTCATGATCAGCACAAGCATGGTTCCGTTCGCTGCACCACTACTCCTTCCTCGCTGATCCCCGAACAGAGCGCCTTATCGGCGAGCCGAGGGCGGACAACGGCGCGATGGCAAAGGTGTCGCTGGATACGACGATGCATGTACAGACGGTACGTACCTCCATCCACGTTTGCCTCCATTTGTGCTTTCCGTCATTCGCGCTTTCCTTCATTCGTGCTTTCCTTCGCACGTGTTTTCCTTATGCGTGCTTTCTTCATCTATGTTTTCCTTCATTCGATCGAGTCTTGGCTGGACATGTTCTCATTCGTATGCAGATATTTGATTTCCCGTACAAGCGGTCGATCATGACCTGGCTTCCACGGGAACGATTCTTCAAGCTAGACGTACTATAGCTGTAGCCTGATTGCCGAATTGGACTTGGGGCGCACATATGTTATCCGATCTGGAAAGCTGGGATACACGACACGACAGGCGGACGAGATCGACCATGGCCACGATTCAGATGTATTTTCTACTCTTCCTCATCGTTGCATGTATCACGATCAACACAGTAATTTATGCGCATTTATCACTAGCGGGCACTCCCGAATCGCGTTCCATGATGATGGTGTAGTCTCCTGTACGCCGACCAAATTGAAATAGGAAGACAATCGGTTCTTCTATATGAAAGAGGCGTGGTTCATATTAGAGAACGTTTGCTAGAAAATGAGATAAGGCTTTGATCAGCCGATTCCATATCGTTATCCCATCAGGAACCACTGTCGGGTCATCCGATCTGCATCTGCCGCGTTGCAATACAGAAGCTTCGCGTCCATTCTGTAATACGAACTCGGTTAGGGGGCCGTTGACGTTGTGCCTCGTTTTTTGGTGACCGGAACCAATTGACCTGGGGATCCGGGTTCCAGCGCTATCATCCGGGTATCCCCCAAATGCAAAGAGTAGCCGAACCAAACCGTGTCAGGGTCCACCACAGATCTAGACATACCAGGGGGCAGGTATAGTACCAGTACCTGAGCGAACAACTCACGCACCGCGCTGATCCTACCAGTAGGTGCACCAAGTGTGTATAACTCTGAGATGTAGCCTATGTATGCATCCCGAGGGTCTGTTGCCCAAGCAGGCTCGTCATCATATATATGCGCGCTTCTTCTGACATTACTTACACAAACTATACATGTACACTCTATAGATCGTCGTCATCGTCATCATCGTAGAACATCATCATTCACGTGCGCACGGAGATCTCCTTTCTATGCAAACGTCACCACAGACAGCTCCTGACTCTACACCCTCCAAACTCCAGGCATGGATTACATTAATAGACGTGTGATCGAATGTCGACGTCGACCTGATCGATAGTAGCAGTCACTACATAGCTGCTGTGGATCTGGACCTGATCTGCTGTTAATACACGCGCTTGAACACGTTCCGCGAGACGCCGTCGTCCTGCAGGACCGTCTCGCGCTCGAGCTTGTACCCGCGTCGGCGGGGTGCCCAGCGGAACTTGACGAACCAGTAGGCGACGCCGATGAACCCGATTGATATCGCTATCACGACGTGCGACTAAGAGGGGCGGGGGCCGTGGTCAGCGATGTTCCGCCATACACAATGTATCGGAAACAAATCCAAATCCAAAGAAACCAAATTCAAGCAACAAGATAAAGATAAAGATAGACGGATGATAGTAGCAGTGATAAGGATGATCACGATAGCACGAAAGGACAAACGAAAGGAACAAGGGGGGAACGTACCCAGTAAGGCAGATGCTCGTATACATGTGAGCCAGGCAGGGGTGGGATGAGCGGCACGACGCCGAGGAAGATGTTCGATATAAGGAAAAACACAACCGCGGGCTTGAATGCGCGGAACGGCGGGTTCCAGTCATATGATTTGTAAGCGGGTGTGTACAGCAGCAGGAGGCCGCTCGAGATGAGGGTGTTGAAGATCGTCAGGGGATAGGAAGACACTGTGGTGGTTAATAAACGTTAGAGCGTTCAGGGAAGTGTGGGTAAGGAGGGAAGGGACGTACTGTTTACGATGAATAAATACGCGTCACCGGCAGGGGCGAGTGTTACAGTTAGTACAGATATGAGCCATTGCATGGAGATTCCCGGAAGGGGGGCGTTGAATGGCTTATTGCTGGAGAAGAATGAGGAAAAGGGAATGACGCCTTCCCGGCCTAGTTCTTGGATGACTAGAGGGAATGTGAGTGAGCTGGGTGATATAAATTAGATATAATGAGGAAATCGGGGTTTACCTCGACCTTGGGTGAAGAGAATGGAGAGATTGCTGGCAAGGGTTGAGAGTGCTATGATCAAGCTCAAGATCTGTGGAAGTGGGTAAGTTCGTCACGTATCAAGTTAGTTTAGGTTGAGAACATACCCTTGACGTTGCGGGGCCGTACATGTTACGGAAGAACAACGCCCTGTATCCGTAGAACATAAGTCTTAGCACGTCTGTATCAGTTTTAGGGTACTCACGCAGCGGCGGTCCCGCTGCCCAACATATCCTTCTTGGAAATGACAGCAAAGTAGGCAATGTTGATGGAGAGATACGCGCACGCGACGAAGAGCATCGCGATCGGGGCAGCGCGCTTGATGGTTCGCACGGGATCGCGGACTTCTGATAGGGCGTAGTTGGCATTCGAATATCCTATGTAGGACCTGCAGCATTTTAGATTCCGTGTTCACCGCAAACTAAAAATTATATAGAAGCCCACCAAATGACGTTGTACATCCCCGTGACGAACGCGTTTAGACTGAGGTCAGTGCCGTCCCAAAACCCGTTCCAGGTAAAATTTTGCGGAGGGTCGTACGACTCCCCGACCTCGAAACCGGGGACACCTGCGAGACAGAGTACGCCTGATACGGCGATGAGGAGGAGCACGACAAGCTTGAAGACGCCAAGGGCATTCTGCAAGCGGACACCCCACTTCAAAAAGACGCCGTGCATCACGAGACAGAACGTCATCGATGCAAAGGCCATGATGCGCACATTCACGGACGTCGCTTCGATGTCCAGCGCGTGCAGCGAGTCTAGATCACATGACTCAGCTTCTGACACCACCGACGATCAGGGAGAACTTACATTCGCCAAATACAACGCCCGATGCGGCCATAGAACTCTGTAACAAATGTGAGGTATGATGTCATCGCTGATTGCGGAACGACGTACGATGCCCATAGAGTATATCGCGTATACGCAGGTGATGAGGTATTTCGGACGTCGATACAGATACTCCATGTACGTCTTCTCGCCCCCACTCCGTGGGAGGCCCTGGGCACCGTCATTACATATGTTGTGGAGAAAAAAGAAGAGAACACGAAATATAACATACCGTGCCGAACTCGACGTATACGGCCGTACCTGCCGCGGCCACGAGTGCACCGACGATCCACATGATAAATGTCATGCCCACGCTTCCTGATGACCGCAGGATAATGCTCGGCGCGGCGAACACGCTGCGTGGAGGTTAGTCGCTGTAGAACATTCGCAAGGCGGAGATATGAGTTATCCGCACCCAGTTCCTATCACCCGATTGAAGATTAGGAATATCGCACTGGCCAGGCCTACGGTAATTGATCAGCACATGCAGTAGCAGCGAAAGGAAAGGTCCTCACCTAACTGCCGCTTGGCCTGCGGAACAGCGTCGAAATCTTCGCCCGTCCCCGCTACATCACACACCGTCAGTGATTACGAACCAAAAAAACTATTTTCGGCTGGCTGTCGTACTGTGGACGACGTTCTCCGAGTTTCCCTCCAACTCATCATCCTTCGCTGTGCTGTACCGAGTGTATGTATGAGAGCGCAACAGGGGCTGGATCTCCAGGGCACCGCTCGATTCTGGGTCGTGTCCAACCATCGTCATTCCACGAACGAAAATAAAAGTAAAAGTCGAGAAAGAAAGTGAAGAGAAGCGGAAGGAGATATCGTGGGTCCTATAAGAGCATCAGTGTCGCTGAGGTATATATGGACCGTGGCGGTAACGAAACGGTAGAATAGAACATACTCCAAAGGGTCCTTGGCAAGAGCCCGCTTGCGATCCAGAAAGGGAAGCGGTTCACCTGAGGCACGCAGTTTGGGAACTGCAGATTTGAATATAATTATTCGAGGGTCACCTCGAAATCAGCCGGCGTTAGCGACAAGTCACGAAATCACAAATCAGTGTCAGCTCATGTTACATATGCAGCTGTCCAGAAATCCATAGATAAAGCATTTACACGTACAAAAGGTCGATAAACGCGAGAATCAGTGCTCAGCCGACGTCGTATCTCGACACCTTCCATGCAACGAACATCTCATCACCGCACAAGCTGCAGCGTGAGCAGAACAGATGCCCACACATTACTACGCAACAGGAATTCGAAAACTGACGAACTCGGCTCCGGAACCAATAATTACCGTGACGCAGTTCTTCCTTTACATGTAGTAACGTATAGCACACCAAATCCTGTGCTCCGACTTTGCTGGAACGCCCATCGCTCACAATCCAAGTCGCCTGCCACACCAAAACAGCCCAAGTTGGATCAAGCCTATCAACGGATGGCCTGAACATGCCGGTGAGTTCTCTCTTGCTGGGTGCTTGTGTTAGTGCTTATCTATAACCAAGACACAGCACTTTGCCAGGGATCAACAAAAGGCTAGTCCAAACACACGTTTATATACGGCTTCCAAACCTTGCTGGCTGAAACAAAACCCAAGTCCCTCTGAAACTCGCTGCCACTTTTCAGGCCTAGGACGACATTGATAAGGACGTGATACCCAGCTATCGTCCACAGCAGACTCGTCCGACACCATCCAGTACGCCAGAGCATCTGTGTGAGCTGCACTTGGACTGGACTGACATGACTCAGCCTTGCTCACCAGCCTCACCTTGAGCGGTCGATAGTCCGGTCTCGTCGGAACAGCCACCGTCACAGTCCGAGAACGTCCAGCGCTTTTGTGTTCGCCACCTCGAGGCTCGCTGTTCTTACAGCATCGTTCATGCTAACGTTGGTGCCCCCCCACATTCATATGGCCATGAGTGGTCCATATGCGCAAACCTGCGCACGGTTCTTTTACCGTCTTCTACTTGGCCAAAACAGCCCCACCACACGGCGCCTGATCAGGGACAAATTTAGGAGTGAAAT
This sequence comes from Hygrophoropsis aurantiaca, assembly GCA_021014935.1. Lineage (NCBI taxonomy): Eukaryota > Fungi > Basidiomycota > Agaricomycetes > Boletales > Hygrophoropsidaceae > Hygrophoropsis > Hygrophoropsis aurantiaca. Next base: position 45,276 of record MU267725.1, read on the forward strand.
GGATTGCAATACAATCGACGCTCCACCTTACATGGAAAGCCTCCGCCCTTACGCATGTTTCCAGGCAGGTTTCCAAGGCTGTCAACTTCTCTCCTTTGCGAGTCCTTTGCGGCGCTCATTTCCAGGGAATGCCGGCATGCATTCTGGCTGTTGAATTACACAGAAAGATCCTCTGCGACTCCTCTGCGTCGGCGGATAGTACGTTTCGTCCCGATCGGGCGTGACTTGCGGTTTACAGTTTACTTAGCCATCCGCAGCCAACGCAAAAGGGAGCAAGCTCGCGCTCTAAGCTATGTTCAAACTATGTATGCATGTGATTGTGCATGAACACCACTTTGTGATCATGATCGTATTTTTGCGGCCTTTGGTCTTTGCAGCTTCCCCTTGATTATGTATATATCTATCAATCGATAAACTGAGAATACTGTATTTGTTTAGGGCTTGAAACTTGGGAGGTTCGATTACCCAGGACTGCTCTCATGCTATTCAAGTATGACAGGTCCAAATCACTCGCAGCGATAACGACGACATCGTTCTCACACTAGAATCCAGAAATCGTTCCTCGTCTCGAAACAGAGGATCAAACCCCCGACCTGAATGACCTATCCATATCCTTATGCGTATGCAGGAGAACTTGAACCAAGTTATTCGCCGTACCCAGCGAATATACACCATGAGAAAAGGGACCGCGACCTGCCAATACCAGGTTATGAATATATGTGAACATTGACGCTGTCACGACTCATTGATTCATTGTGTCAGGGAAGTGTGGGCGTAGAACGCATACATATGGTCACTTGTCGACTGGTGGGTAGGGTTCCAACCCCCCGGAATGGAAATTGGAGCACCGAGAGTTGACTCAGTTGAGTGGTCGATGATATCGATGGCGGCGTTTCTGCACCATTATAAGTTGGAGATGACGTCTGGTATTTGTTATGCTGTTGGCAAGAAGGGCCCGGGAGTGTTAATTATACTATGGCTGTGCTTTGTCGAAGGTGCGGATGTATTTCCTCTTCCCAAAACATGGGGGTTGTTTTCGAACATACGTCCTTTTGGCTCCAACTTGTTACACGCCAAAGTTCTTCAAGCGCTCTTCGTCGGGGAAAATGCTAACACCCCCGGGATCGTATTTATAGACACCCACGCGCCAGATGGATCGTGGAGGAAACAATGAAGGCAACGTCCGATGAACCCAGACCAAGATCAGCCGTGACAAGCACGGACGCGAATATTTTCGTGCACCGTAAGCCAGGCACATGCTTGCCAAATCTGTAACCAGTAACATGATCGCCATGTTTTTGTCGTCCTCAATTTCCTTCTTTTCTGCAATGCATGTAGAAAGCTCGTCTGTCTGCGTTCGCGTTTGAATCGACTGCTGGGTCATCTCAAAGGAATATAGGTAACTCGGGATGGAAACATGGCTACACCCTGTCAGTTAGATGCTTATGATGATAGATTCAGATTGTAGTACATACCTCGATATCCTTCGTTGGTCCCATTATTGAAGACTCATCCGCATGCTCACTTTGATATGCTACATAAGCGTTACAAACAAAGTATCACACAGATCTTAAGGTACGTTTTATTTTCGCTTCCCAGGCATATTGTATATTGATCCTTCTCAAGTACTTATCTATCCGACTTTCTCAAAGCCAATATTGTCAGTGCAATATAGTGCGGTTTAGCTCAAGCTCGTCCTCGAACTGGGATCATACTTATTCGAGCTGTGCCTCGTTATACTGCGTAAGTCACGCGATCTTTTATCTCGACGCATCCTCGACTATCGAGAGGTTTGAAAATCGAGTATGACTGTGGGTCATGTGCAAGGTTTCTGCGTATTTATAGTAAATCCCTAAGCTGCAATTACGCCGTTCTCATAATGACAAAACATCGGATTATTGGATTTTGAATGTAGCAGTTCACACCAAACTCACACATCTCACCATGGGCAACACACTCTCCCTGCTCTCCCTCGCCTTACACGACTTTTTCGCCACCTTGAACACCTACCGCACACTCAAACAGAGAGTCTTACTCTCCCCGGGCCTTCCTCACCCAAACCCGACGCAGCCTTTCTGGACAGTTCCCACGTCTCCGATCGCGCGTTATGAGAGTGCGCTGCCAGAGTATGCTGATTATGTTGTTATTGGCTCTGGGATTACGGGGACCGCATTTGTGAGGAGTCTCTTTCGACGGATGGGGGATAACGGAGCTGGGGTTAAAGTGCTCATGCTGGACGCAAGAGATGCATGTTCGGGTGCTACAGGACGGTGAGTCCCATCATTCTGGCAGGGTTGGTTATAGTAACAGTATACGCAGAAATGGCGGTCATATCACCCCGCCGTTGCACCACGACTACGCCACCCTCCTCGAGAAATACGGCCCGGACGCCGCAAAGGCGCTCATCCGTTTCCGCCTTGCGCATCTGCACGCCGTGCGTGCCGCCGCAGCGGAAGTTCCCCGCCTCCTCGCCGCGTCACAGTGGCGTGAAGTCGAGACTGTCGATGTGTTTTATCATAGGGGAGAGTTTGAGAAGGCGGCGGGGAAGCTAGAGAAGTGGAAAGCGGATATGCCAGACGAGGCGCAGGGTCACAGAGTGTGGGAGGGGAGGGAGGCTGCCGCGGTATGTAGTTCGCTTTATTGAGGATAGGCTGATACTATGACGATTGTTGACAGAAATTCGGGATCGCAGAGGACGTGGTAGGCTGCATATCGTCCAACGCCGGTGCTATGCATCCATACCGTTTCGTAACCGGTCTACTTGCTCATCTTCTCGACAAATACCCCGAAAAGTGCGTAGCTTACCGCTAATCTCGCGGGCATCTCTGAGCGTATTTTTTTAAAACCACTAACGTCACTATCTAGCTTCTACCTATGCACGAACACACCCTGCACCTCCATTTTACCTCCCACGCCCTCGGTACCCTTCTACACCGCGATGACGCCCTCGGGGATCGTGCGCACGCCACACGTCATCCACGCGACCAACGCCTGGGCCTCGCACCTCCTCGAGCCTCTCCGCGCGAAGATCGTCCCCTTCCGAGGGAACATGTCCGCACAGCGTCCTGGACAAGGATTGTCCCGCTTAAGTCCGAGTCCAGATTCGGGTGCAAGTCCCTCTTCAAATACGCCTGGATACCGCTCACACATATTCTACACATCCCCCATTGGGTACGACTACCTCACGCAGCTGCCTGGCACCGAGCATGCGATGACGGCTTGTGGAGACGGATACGAAATGATGCTCGGGGGCGGGTTCGAGAAAGACGTCGAGGAGGGGCTCGCGAACGCCGATGACAGCGCGTGCAGCGAGAAGATCGGGGTACATCTCGGCGGAGTACTCCCGCGGTATTTCGGGGCGAAGAACTGGGGAGCTGAAGGGTGCCGTGGCGAAGACGAGGACAAAAGGAGTGGTAATGATGAGGAAGCACAGTGGAATGCAGGCCGGGTCAAAGCACTGTGGAGCGGGATCCTGGGCATATCTGTTGACCTCCTTCCATGGGTCGGACGTATCCCGCCGCACATCTCAGGGCGGGCTGAGCCGCCTGCGAATTCGCCCGTGAAATCCCCGCCCGATTCGAAGATCGAGACGAAAATGGCCACACCTGTTTCCACAAATTCCGCCTCCTCATCCTCCCCGTCTCCTAAATCCGAGAGTGGTCTGCGAGTCAGCATGGGATCGCCGCCTGGGGAGTGGATTGCGGCGGGGTATAGCGGTGAGGGTATGGTGCACGCGTGGCTATGCGGCACGGCACTTGCAGGACAGGTTCTGGGCTCGGCTGAGCATTTGCGTGGACAAACAGCTGGAGCTGAAGCAGATGGTGGAGGTGGGCATTTGGATAGGAAGGCAGACGAAGAATGGGATGTGATCTTCCCTGCCGGAATAATGAGTGTATCGGAGAAGCGGTGGAAAAAAGCAAAGGTGGAGGGGTTGTTGGAATTGTTTGAGCATTGAAGGCTTGGACCTATTTGAGCATTGGAGGAGTGAGAATGTTCACACTGGGAAATCACTAGAGATGAGGTAATGAAGTACTACATCAAAGGTGTTGCTTGTCCAAGTTGGGACCCATTGAAATGGTGTTTTAGGGGATCCTATGCTTTTGATGGATTGGAATGCAACCTTTACTTTGCGTTGGGACACCCCACCACTGACGAAACGGGTAAGTCCGGTCACGTGACCTCCCGCGACCCCAAGGTCCCAAGTGTGAGGGAGGAGGCTTGGGACAAGTGCAGAAGCTTCCCCTGCTCCGTTTTCTTCGCGAAAAAAACATATGTAGTGCATATATATCATAGCTATCTATCTACCGCAAGGGATGTATTTTTCTCTTTGAAATTCGCGCTGCAGGAGCCTCTGAAGGCACAATACTGTAGAGTTACGATGCTAAGTTCGCACCCATTTGACTGTGACCAAGTCACCCTTAGGTTTGCAGGTTCGTGAGGGCTTATCGTCTGTGACCATAAGAAAATAGGTTCGAAGAAGGCTCAACAAGAGCCCAGAGGGGGGGTATAATCATGTATTTTGGTGCAAGATATTATAAAAAAACTACTCAAAAAATAATTTGTACGCAAATATTTGGCATAAATAGCGTTTTTGTGGTGCCAGGGGAAAATTTTGCATTTTCTGCCCTTTTTCGGGTCTTACACAAGGTCACAAAATAGGTTCGCTGTGGCAAAAATGTCGTGACATCACATGAAATAGGTTCAGTTCAAAGGGGGCTGTGACGCTGTGACGAACTTAGCATTGTAACTCTACAGTACCGGCACAATGGTGATAAAAAAAACCCGTTGCGCGTAAAATCGCGCTAGGCGCTCGCTCCGACCAAGCCGGCGTGTCCCATGGAAATCTAGGCATCGACTTTTACATGGGACATGCCATTTTTCGCTGGGGCGTTGTTCTTGGGACACGCATCAGGAAACACGTTCCGGGCCATAGTACCGCCTCGGAGTATGTTGACAGCTGTCGATCAAAGTGGCTACATTGGTGCCGACGACAGCTCTGACGCACGATATGTCATGACCCACCGGATTGCGAGCACAATATCTCTCTCATATCATCGCTCTGTGCTTCGGAGCATACATATTCGTGAGTGTCAGACTAGTAGACTACAAATGTCAAGTATTATCATAGGTCCATAGTAATTAACCGGTCAAACATAACACTAAGTACACTATGTTATCGTGATGCTAACTCGAAGCTGTCAATATCTATGTAGCTATTAACGAAGAATTGATTTGCGCGCTCGAGGACATTATCTGTTGTCCAATCACCACTAATCTCCCGCCCGCACTTGGCAATCAAATGGCAATTTCGAACGATTCTGTCGACACTCACGACAGCAGCATGGCGACGGTGCTGGCGTGTTGAACGAGACACAATATACATGCCAGCCACTGGATCAAATCGCTGCAGTGGCGTGAACCACTCGATGTATGCGAGTGGATGCTTGCAGGGGCCAAATTGCGGCGGTAAGTGGAAGAGAACACGAACTTGAGCGGCACAAAGATCTGCACTAACTTATGAGTTCCCTAGCTCAAATGTGCCCAAGACATAATACTATGATCACTTACCGTTCAGACTTATCTCTTCCAGGCTACGTGAGTCGTTTGTGTCTGTCCTGATCAACGCCGTGTCGAAGTGAGCTGGCACTTCAGGCTTCCGTCCTCGAGAGGCGACTTTGGGCGTAGCACGAATTTTGTGCTTTTTTCGTGTATCACTGACAACCACGTTGGGGACAGGATCGATGATAATTTGTTTATAAATATTAAACCGGTCGAAACGGTTGGGTTGGATAAATGATCGAGGAGCGCGAAGGTCTCGCACAAATTCAGTAAGTGCTGAAATGAAGTCGACGGCACCATAATCGAGCTCAATAGTAGCTACGGTTACCCCGGAGAGCGGTGGGACTTTTGCTAAATGATATCCCGGCGACGAAGATTGATTTGATGTGGTAATGACTGTAGTTGAAGAGGTGGTAGCTGATGATGGGTTCCTATTCGACGCATCTGAAACCTTGAGGTCAGTGAAGCTCGCAAGTTCCGAATCTGACTCTTCGCCATCATCTTCGAGTGCATCTCCAGCAGGCTGACCATAACACAGATTGGATTTACGCCAAGCAAGGTAAGTTGTTTTATGATGAACCGCTTCTTGACGTTGAAGCCAAAGCGCCATTTGTTCCAGAAAGTCGCGCTTATTGCTCGCACGGTATCCTTCTTTCGCATAATCAATGTGCAAGCGCTCGGGGTGTTCCGAATTGAATCCATCCGCACTACCAAGTGCTCGAATTGCATCGATATAGTGCTGTATTGCGTGCAGCTTCGGTATGTTGAAATGTTCACGAACTTCAAGTTTAACGAAGATCTCCTTGTGGGCATGGAAAGTGTCAAGGCATGACTGGAGGGCGTCAAGTGTCTTTGACGTCTGTGTTTGGAACTGGGCGTAGTAAATGAAGTCGACGAGCGCTCGAACAACGGTAAGCACTTCCTTGCTCACTGCACCAGACAGAAGACCGACAAATACTTTCTGCATCTCCTTGTGCTCCGTCCCAGTCCATTGCGAAACGAAGGAGATTCCTTTCTTGAAATGCCTCAACCCTGGATATCCATTCATTGCCTTGAACCTCCGATCAATCTCCTGCTCGCCTACGATACTTGTGCACCAGTCGACAAGATGATCTTTGAATATACCTTTGTGTAGTTGGTGTAGAATGTCTGGCGTGATGCACGCAAAGATGTCGGTATGAGGAAGGTCCTTCCAAAATGGATTGAAAACTGCACGTAAGCCCTGTTCTGTGAATTTTTTTGAATGTTTGTTCTTCTTCTTACGTCCCAGTGTCTTTAGCGCATCTTGCATGTCACGAAGGAGCGACGGAATGGCATCTCCCCGATGATTCTGCTCAACCAAACATCGGGGGCAACGGCTTTCCATACAGCAAGCAACGAGACACTGTTCTGGATGGTCCGCGATGTTGGCAGCAAGGATTGGGTATACACATCGTATATTTCTGTCCGCACAAACCATCTCAACGCCATTTTTCCCAGCTTCAGTGAGTGGCCGAAGAAGAATTGACATGGCGTGATGAAATAGCCGGTAGCCCGCGAGAGAACGTGTGTTCTTGCTGAAACAGTCAAGCTTGGTCACCGGTAAGTAGCCAATAAGAACCGTGGCATGTGCTGATACTTGACGTCTTGTCTCCTTAGATATATTTCCTATTGATAAGTACACGGGCCATGCTTGCTTGTCGCCACGAAACTGCGAGAGCCTGGTCTTGTCCGAGGAAAGGATGACTGGTGCGATGACAACACCAGGCGGTAGCTTTGCCTATAAAATCAGGTTCAGTGATTAGTCACTAACTTTGAGTGTGCACGAAGCTAGATTCATACTTGGGTGTTCCACCACCAGTCCCCAGTCCACATCTCATCAAAAATCTGGTTTAATCCTGCCTCGTCCACAAAAGCTCGTTCAGGGCTGTAGGACATGACTTCACGGAATGATGGATTCCCGATAAGCTCCTTTACACACTCGACAGGATCTCTTTTCCACAGCTCGACTGTTTCGTGCATGATCTTCCCATCTTCGCTGACACGATCTCCCACGACGTCAATGAGCTCACATTGCCAGTCTGGTCCTGTTCGCAAGGAGTCGATTCGCTGCAAGAAAGTACGAGCGTTATGAAAAGTCAAACCGCTCTTCTTAGCCTTTACAAAGATAAGATATGTTGATCAGGATATGTGCCACTGTGTGTATGTAAAAGAAGTATACTTACAATAGGCAATTTCAGGAATTCCTCGATCTTGTTCTGACCAACATTCTTCATCAAAAACCGTGCCAACTCCCATGCATCCTCGTCACGGAATGGTGCCCATTCGTTTTCACCATCGGCAAGCTCAACCTCCTTCAGGCTGTCGAAAACCGTTTTCCCAGTGCCAAGGATATCCGCAACAGCATGAGGGAACTCCTCCGTGAAACGACCTCCCCGTGCCTTCCCAGGAGCATCTTCATCATCTATCTCATCCACGCGCGCTCGTTTTGAAGGTGGGTCATCATTCAAACTTGATGTGCGTGAATGCCGCGGCTGAGGAATAAAGTCATCACCAGCATCTGAGTTGTCGTTGTCGTTGTCGTCAGGTGACGGTGGCAAGCCTTCCGCACCAGCCATCACGGGTTCGTCTTCATGTTGCGCCATCGGTGGCTCTCGCTCGGAGTCGTTATCCTCGTCATTACCAAGAACCGTTACAGCTCCCCTTGACATCTGCTCGTGCCACTTTTTCCGACAATCTGGTGTATTCAAAATGTGTTTCTTCACTCCAGCTGCACTCTGTAGGGACCTCAAGCAGTATCCGCATCGGTGAATCATCTTAACAATAATGTGCGTGCTCAATGCAGATTTGTAGGGGATTGAATGTAGTGAAAAAAGATCTGTGCTGACATTCAAAGCTCAAATACTTGTCCCTAAAATTTACAAGCCACAAGTGGGTACTCCGATCGGTGACAGATCCGCTGACAGCCCCCCTCTTTATACCTCCTCAGACTCCCCAGCGCGTGACCAACGCGTCGCGCTGAAATGCTGTGCCGATTTTCTTTGTTGATTGAGCCCCTCAAAAGGTATTTAATGCCTTCCGATGTTTCCTTCTTTTCACCCAAGTTTTTTTTCTAGGCTTCCATCTCACCTTCCGATTATGCCCGCTACTGATCAATCTACTCCATCCACCACCAGGCGCCAGCACCGTCCTTCTGCAAAGGACAATCAAGGTTTGTTGTTTCTCATTAAATTTGGCTCATTGATTCACGCTCACAATTCAAAGGTGTCGGCACAGATCAAGAACAGCCTGTAACAGGCATCCGTCAAGCTATTCGTCAGCGCCGCCCTTCCGAGAAGGAAAATCAGCGCCGTAAGTGAAAATTTCCGAGTCCAGTCCTTTTCTGACAAGATCTATTCCATAGTTGAAGAAGAGCGAACGGCTGCTCAACGCCGAGCGATCAAGGCCCAAAAGCAGCAACTCCGGCAGCAATGTCTTGAGCACCAGTTTGAAGGGCCCGACGATGACAGTGATCGTGAAGATGACTTTCAAGACGATCGAGAGGGCGACGACAATAACGCTGAAGATGAAGTTGAAGAAAATATGGTCAGTCATCTGGTATTACTCATTTTTTTGCTTGTCGTTCACAATTGCCTCAGTTTTCCAGCCGGGTGGTTCCCTCAAAGCCAGTTTCAGTGAAGAAGCTTACATACCGCACCACCAAGGTACCACCTTCTAACGCAAAGACTGTGCAGCCCGTCCTTTATTCACGCAATATGGTATGCATGCCTAAATCACTCAATTTTATTCACTCACTCATATCGTTGATCAGAATGATTCTTATAACGATGATGGTCAGTCTGCATTAGGTACAAGGCAAGGATTTTCGCATCCAACACGGCCAAACCTGAAGAATCCCTCCTCCGTGTCGACCACTAGTGCAAAGATGAAGGCACACAAAATTCGAGCGCAGACTATACAGCAAGCGAATGAGATGGCAACTGACTATTTTGATGATATTGAAGGAGGCGAGGGGGCAGAACAGCGTGATGTTGACGACGATGATGCTGATGATGACGCTGATGAAAATGATAGGTATGTGCTCATTGAAGCATAGTATATATTTCTAATGCTCTTTCTAGCCGCAGCATGGACACTCCGTGCTCGGAAAAACAAAGTCGGCGGAAGCGCTGCCACGACTCTTATGAGCTGGACAATGACAAGATGGTGTCAGAAAAGCTTGTTAAAGCTCAAAAGATTAACGAACACCAGGGACGGCCACGTGCGAAGGACTATGATGATGTTACACAAGAATTCCTAGCTGCAGCCACTGGCGATTACCGCGCACGCATTTGTACGAAGGCACCCATGCCAGATCACCAACAAGAGATTGAGATGTTGCGTCTGTCGTGGGCATATGCATGTACAAAGACTGGTATTAACCTCGAGATGACACCCCAGCTCGCAAAAATGGTTCGATCTTATTCTCATCATGATATCTGCATTGATTTTAATTTAATTGATCATCTAGGTCACATCTCGTGGCCCACAAGTACGAGGCGAGCTCAAGACAAAGCTTCGTCCCCTAGTTGAGATTATGTTTGAGTTCAGCACCGGGCACAACAAGGCAGCCATCAAAAGGAATCGAGACCACGCCGAAGCACTCAAAGATGGAAATAATTTTGCATACAGGGTGTGTATTGAATGATTTCAGCCTTTTGATTGATTCTACTAGTATAGCTAACCTCCGTGATATACTACCAGACAAGGGGTGACACTTTGGCCGATCGGCATGGGATCTTCAAGGCGCCAATTTTTCAAAAGGCCACTGACATTATGTGGTTCGCAAACAAGCACAATGAAGGTGTAACGTTCCCGCAGCATTTCAAACCGTTTCCTATTGTCACGCTCGCCCTTCTTTTGACTGTTGTATGTGTTTTCTCCGGCGTCCGTGACACAATAACTGATACATTTAGCAGATCGAGAACTGCATTGACGAATGGGCAACAGGCATTCGTACTGACATCCCTTTCACCATCAATGAATATCGGCCCTCGTTTGAGGCGCACCTCAAAGACTTAAAGGAATTTGATCAGCACACAAAGGAATTCAAGCTATTGGACAAGATTTGTTTGAAACTGTACAACAATGGGCGGTACGTTATTGGACCAACTTTTCGTCTAATTGTCTTGCTAATACTCAATGTAGTCTTCACTCGGGAGCCGCACCTGTTATTAGTCAGGTGCATACTAACCTTCCTTCCGCAGTGTGGCGAGCGGCGATTCGCGAGGAGCAGGAGGGATCGACCACTGAAGAAGACGACGATTCAATAACCGGTCCTGCTGATGACGGCGAAGAGGCCGCCGGTGCTGCTCATGTCGAAAATGAAAATTAGTGTAGGATTCCCTGTGATAACACATAATCTTACGCATTAGTTCTCTGAAATAACATTGTTTTACTACGCTTGTGTTTCGTTTTGTATTTGCACGGATTCTCAATGCGTATGCAAGTGTCTATGGACTTGTCACCACACTATGTGAAGTATGTTCAATACATATTACTATATCGTTCTATCACACTATCAGTCTTTGGGAGCTATGTATGTTTTGGCTACACTACAGTAACTATATTTAGCTTTGAGAGCACCACAGTGAGCTATGTTCATCTATATAATGGGGGGGTGTCTACCCCACTATCACGGCTACGTGGTCTACATATCTATATATTGTCATGGGTCTTTTTCCTGATGCGCTCCCTCTTTTAGCCTACCGTACCTTTTCTTTCGCGATTTTATTGGTAACGGCTCGATCTAATCTTGTTCGTAATAGATAATATATTGCATCACGCACTAATCTACCTGCCCATCACGCACTAATCTACCTGCCCATCACGACCGATTCACTTCATCCCGCTTCCCTCGATGACCAAAACCCTTCCTCGTCGCCAGCCACAACGTTCCCGCCCTGTCCGGGGGTCAGCGCACAGCCGCCGTGTCCCGGGACACGCGCTGACTAAGCGCCCACCCAACGGCGGGTGTCCCATGACAGGAAAGCCTATTGCCATCACGAAAATCCTCCCTTACCAATTTGCCAAAATCTTCTCAAATTATAGATACAGTGTAGCAGTGGGCCTTTTTGCACCAGAGTGACATCAGCAAAACGTCCTTTTTCGGACAGTGGCACAGCCGCACACAGCCCCATACAATGCTACAGTAGTGTACAGACATGTATAATCAGCCTCTACACATTTCAAACCACACAAAAATTGCACAAAAAAAATTCTATTTGAGCTAATTACAGCCATTTGCAGAACTTAGGGCGCGGCGCGGATATTTCCATTTTGGGTTGTTTTATATAGTGTTCAGTAAATCCACTGTAGCTCTCGTAGATGGTGTCCGATTGAAATAAAAATTAGCGCATCTGAAAGCCCTCGAAATTCCGCTGGGGATGGTATCCTCCGTTTGATACAATACATGGTTTTGACTTGCGATAAAATACTCACCTCTCCTTGGGCTTGAAACCAGTTTTTCGAGATGGGTTGGATGTTCCACGGCCGAGCGTGCTAATATGTTGGAGTAGTACATCATATACAAAGAATCACCGTGCTATTTTGCCTTAGAACACATAGTATTCTTGTCGTGCACCGCTGTCCTCTCATCTGCAATCAGCAAGCCACTTTCTTTGATTAGTAAGCAACCAACAATGCAATCAACAACGTTCGCAATCACAAGCGCCACTCTTATTCTCTCTCGCACTCTCATTCACCGTACTATAGCTTTCATTATTCATTTTCTGGCCAATTCTATCCATAAATCTCTTCCTGTGTCATGCCTCGTCGATACCCTGTCATATCTATTTGGCAACACTATTCAGCAGACTTGAAGAGACGAATCATCTATCAAGCCAATACCCTTGGGAAAAGTTCGAAGGACATTGCGGTTTTACTCGATATGCCTTTGCGGGTGGTGCAATGGGTTAGGAAGCTGTGGACGGAGATAGGTGAAGTTTCGAGAGATCGCCGTGGTCATGGGAGGTCCCCACTCATGTCTTCTGTGGGAATTGAGGTGTGTACTATGTCGAATCCACGGCTTGCATGCATTTGTGCTCATACTCATCTCTCAGTTCATGCTGGGGCTTCTTGAACACTCACCTGATTTGTATCTGGACGAGCTTCAAGACCAACTCTTTGTCCTACATGGTCTTGATGTCTCATTGGCGATAATTGCAAGGACTTTGAAACAACTAGGTATTACATCAAAAGCTGTATGTAATATTTCTCCATTGCTAGCATTTTACTAACGGACAACTCCTAGATATCGTGTGTCGCTTCTGAGCTTTCTGAAGAGGCACGACGCAACTTCGCATATGAAATCAGCAAAGAAACCCCCGATCGTATTGTTTGTGTTGATGAATCTGCTGTCAATGTACTGACTACGTACTGGTTGAATGGATGGTGCTACCAGGGCCTTTGTGCCCAAAAGCGGTGTGACTTTGTGCGTGGAACGCGGTAACTCTTGCAGACATATTCTAACTTTCTCCGCATCTGCTGATATACCTTCCTCACAGGTTCTTGATCCTTCCTGCTATCACCACAGATGGAATCATCTACAGTCACATCAAAGTCGGTGGATACAATGGCGACCAATTCATTGAGTACCTTGAAGGACTCATGGCGGTAATGAATTCATACCCTGCTCCGCATAGTGTGCTCGTCCTCGACAACTGCCGAATCCATCACGTTGACGGTGTCAAGGAACTTTGTGAACAACAGTATGGTGCTGTCTTACTGTCTGATATTGGCTCACGTGTTTCTTGTAGTGGGGTCAAGATTGTGTACCTCCCCCCATACTCCCCTGACCTGAACCCGATTGAAGAGTGCTTTGGTTTCATCAAGCAGATTATCCGGCGGCGTGGACAGGAGTTCCGTAATATCACCGAACGTGGCGAAGCTGGAGATCCATATATCTTCCTCTATGAGATCCTGGAACAGGTAACAGCGAAGCATGCGTGGAGCTGGTTTCATCATTCAGGCTATGTATAATGTTGTAATGTCTGGCTCAACTATAAATCACTCCCTTCTTGCCCTCTTCTTTCTAGTGGCCTGATCAACCTTCCGCATCTCTGCTTTTACCTCTTTCAACAGAAAACGGGCGTTACCTGCCGATAACAAGAATTCTGGTCCACTCAGTTGCTCTTCCGACAAGTCTACAAGTTCGTCGATATCGTAGAAATCTGCTTTGTTGAATGTATCAACATAGGCATTCAAACCACGTCTGGGATGGCGAATATGAAGAATGGTAAGGAAGTCATCAACAGATGGATATGCTGTTGCATCCCCACGGTCTGGAGGTGAGCTTGAGAAAGCCGCTCTTCGATCTGGAGTTCTGGTGGGTGCTGGTACAATAGGCATAGCAGCAGGTGGAACACCATACATGTTACCAGCTCCCATGAATGGAGGGGGCCATTGAAATGGAGGTAACAGCGCGTGAGGATATCCATATGGGTTCATGGCAGCAACAGGATTTTCGGGCGATGCCAGTGGGCGCTCGACTTTGTGAAAATTGGGGAACAGATTCCCTTTCGGCGGAGTCTTCAGCGACACTCCAGTGGTTTCGGTTGCCTGCAAGATTATTAGCAAGTGTAAATATGATCTCAATGACAAGCTGTCCCCACCAGTGCGACCAACCAGCCACGCCGTTGGTGGAACGTGAGATGTGTGTGTGTCCCATGTTTGTCAACTTTGCACCACTTTGATGGGCCACATTTTTGGCAGAGCGTGAGTGCTTTCTCAAGCTCACCTAGCCAATGTTTCTCTTTCTGTACCATAGCTTCACCTGCTTCGCCCTGATTCTCATCATCATTGTCAAGATCGAGAAGCACTGCCTTTTTTCCTTTTGCAGCAGTAGGAGGCTTCTTTTTCATATGTGCACGAAGAGAGGTCATATACTATATATGGTCTGATAAGTCCCTAAGTTGTCGAAAAATTATGACATACCTGATCAGGAATGATGATCTTGACGGGTACCGCATCACCTTTCTTCTTCTTCTCTGCTGCGGCAACATCACTGACACAACCTTCCCAGTCCTCTTGACTGCCGAGGTTTATAGCATCAGCCTTCTGTGTAGCTGTGGATAGCTTGTATGAAAGCTCGGGCTTTCGGGCAAGTTTGAGACATCCCAAGGTTTCGTAAATTTGTCCTACTACTGCAGTGTATGTGGTACCACGGGTGACTGATATCCGCTGGGCTCCTTCTGTAGAGGCTTGCGGAACGAGAAGATAAAGTTCTGTGCAGTCACAATGGTCAGTGTAGTTACTGTTTGTTCGGGTCTGTTATTTTCAGACTTACTCTTTGCGTTATCTGCCTCAGTTGTATCTTCAACTGCAGCGGGTTTACCCTTGCCTTTTAGAACCGCCTTTGCTTTCTTGGTTGATTTTGGCGGTGTTGCTACTCGGGTTGGACTGGGAGAATCATCATGATTCTCAGGTTCTATGGAGGGAAATCATTGTGATGCTTGGTCTTCTTCAATTTCTAGTTCTTCGAGATTGTCCATTGTTTCTTTTTGCTTGACAGCGGCGAGGCGGCGTTTTTTACGAGCACTAGCAGACTTAGAGTTACCCATGTAGGAGACAACAACGCAAATAATTATGTAATCATGTGATTTAGTTACTTGCTAATTGCAGATGAGAGGACAGCGGTGCGCGACAAGAATACTATGTGTTCTAAGGCAAAATAGCACGGTGATTCTTTGTATATGATGTACTACTCCAACATATTAGCACGCTCGGCCGTGGAACATCCAACCCATCTCGAAAAACTGGTTTCAAGCCCAAGGAGAGTTTTCGAGATTTGCCTCAGGTTCCCAAGTGCGGTCCTCGTCGCCGTACCCCTTCCAATGTACAAGATATTCAAGCTTCCGTCGTTTGAGGCGAGAGTCTACTACGTATTC